>OMLI01074436.1:7339-25350 GCA_900302605.1 Rondeletia loricata | reverse complement strand
CATAGAGGCTAATCTTAGGGTGCTGGCAAACAACAGGCATAGCCATAAGGATAAGGCACACAACACACAGGCTACCTATGAGAACATTGTAGTACATGTCGGCACCTGTGATATTAGGATGAAGCGGGGGGGGCGGGTCCGCGAGTCGGTCCTGGCATCAGGTTACATTAGGCTATATATTCATGAATAGGCAAACCTCCATGGCACAGAGCTAAAATACAGCCTAAAAACACAGCAACAATCCCTATAATATTTCTATAGTATTACTATAGTGATTTAGCGTGTCCTATGGTACTCTATAGTGCGCGATAATGAGGACCCCCCCAGGGTCTGACAACCACCACCACAAGTAAATTGTCAACCTATGGGAAACACTGGAGAGACACTGTTGGCTATTATCTTGTTGCTGCTGCGGCATCATGTTTAAGCTGCTCTGTGCCCAGCTCCTTCTGTGACGCATGCGTCTCTCTCTGGTCTCACAGCGCTGCAGCAAATGCTATACTGCCCTCGTGCGGGCGGCGGCGCGTGAAAACAATGCAAAATATATATTTTTAAAGACAAAACGAATAAACGATTGTCAAATAATAAAATCGATCTTAATGTTGAAGACACTAAACCTCTACTAACTCCAGGATCACTTCTACTGGCAAGCTCTATGCTCTCACCCCTCTGGTGAAGTACACATTCATTTAAGAATGACCTGTATGTGTGTGTCCAAATTCCTTACTACGCTGCAATCGGATGTTGGCAAGAATTATTTCATTTCAGTTCACCTCAGACGGTTTGTTTCATTTTAACAATTGCAAAATTTATGTAATGAATTCTGTAGATATGAGTAAAAATCTAGTTTGTGTATGTTATGTTAATTGTCCAAATGAGTTAATCGCACTGCACCTTTGAAGAAGTAACATCTTAACCTTTGAATGTTGTGTGGGTATTTGTATGTCTTGTTTCAAACAGAGGGGGCACAGATCGTCAGTGAGAATGAGACCTACCCTCGTGCTTTACTCCACTGGACAAGAGCTGCATCACAGGGTCAGTCCATACACACTCCCTCCCACATCCATTTCCCCTTGTACTACTGTGCTAGGTGCCATTTTTTCAAAGATAATTTTTAAGGCGTTGCTTCTTTTTTGATCGCATGTAGTGGAGAGTAACAGGCAAGATGGGAGAAAGAGAGGTTATGATATGCAACAGGTCATCAGTCAGATTAAAAGAGTCACCAGAATGCCATGGCATCAATGGTTTACATAATGAACACTAGCTGAATTTGGCTACTCACAACCAAACCCACTGAGTAGAATGAAAGCTGGTGCATTTGATGGTCTTTTCCAGGTTACACTGTGGCAAGGATAAAACTAGGGGACTACCACTTCTATGGCTATGGGACAGATGTGGACTATGAGACAGCCGTCATCCACTACAGACTGGCATCAGAGCAGCAGCACAGTGCCCAGGCCATGTTTAACCTGGGCTACATGCACGAGAAAGGCCTGGGCATCAAACAGGTGGGCATGGGGATTCACTGATTGACTCCCAGACATTGGCTTACTCTCTACTTCTCCCTCGTACACACACACACACACACACACACACACACACTGATCCATAAAAACATAGGAACACCATAAATTAGTGCAGACAAACACCTTGCTCATAAATTCAAAGTTGCACAGACAGACTTGTGTGCCTCAACCATTCCATCTTTCTCTGCAGGACATCCATCTAGCCAAGCGTTTCTACGACATGGCCGCTGAGGCCAGTCCTGATGCACAAGTCCCGGTCTTCCTGGCCCTGTGTAAGCTGGGTCTGGTTTATGCTCTGCAGTACCTGCAGGATCTTAATGTGAGTACATCCTCATAAATGCTCAACGCTTGAAGCCTTCTCAGATTAGCTTCAAATTAGGGCCTCAGAATTGGAAAATTACAGAAAGGCCACTTATAAACTATTCACTCATTCATTGGAGGGAGCTGAAATTGATTAACCTGCTGCTTCTGTGTCCTCCTTCCACCCTTCGCGGCCTCTGTCAGGTGAAGGATCTGATAATTCAGGTGGACCTGGACCAGCTTCTGGGCCCAGAGTGGGACCTCTACCTCATGACCATCATCGCCCTGCTGTTGGGCACAGTCATTGCCTACCGACAGCGCCAACACCAAATCGTGGTGCCCCCTCGCCCACCAGCCCCTGCCCCAGTACCCCCTGCCAGACCACCCCAAGAGCATCCACAAGGCCAAGCCGAGCCCCAGGCTCAAGGAGAGACGCAAGCCCAAGCCCAGGCCGAACTGGAGCAGCAGGAGCAGCAGTGAGAGGAAGCCAGATGGAGTGAGGGCAGTAAAAGACAGACAGAGGGGCGTGTGGTAAAGGAGTAGCCAATGTTTACTAGCTAACTACCTGCTAGTGTGAGCACCACTCCCACTCTCCCTGCTCCCCTCCGCATGCTAAAAAAGACTAAGATGGCCATTGAACTGTTGAGTCTCACTACTCTTTCTCCATTGAAATATGCTGGGCCCCATGCTGAAGCAAGACAGTGGGGGTGTTTATGGATAATGCTATGGAACAGAGACTGTTGAAAGGATAACACAGACTTGTGACTTATTAGTTTGTGACTCAGGGTATTGCCAGAAGCACCCGTTTCCTCTCCATGGAAATAGCCATGGGGTTGCCAGATCGAAGGCATTTTTGACTTGTCTAATCAGTAAATCAGAGTAGTTGGAATCCGATATGTGCATTTGTTTGTTCTTACTCTCCCTTTTAAGGGATTCAAATTCAGTTTGTCCCCTCTTTTTGTCCAGTATTTATGAAAAAAACAAGCTGGAAAATGTTATCTGAAACCATTTTGTTAGCTATCCCTGGTCCCGTTGATAAAGGAATAGTCATGTTTTTGCTCTTTTGCATGTTTTCTCTCATCATTTTGCAGACTTTTATTTGGGTGCTTTTTCCCTAACACATCACAGGTGAACAGGTTTTTGACAGCTTTTACTTTCAGTAGTAACTTGTTTTGTCTGCAATATTTGTTAAGGTTCATGCCTTTGCATACCCCCAATTCATATGGCACCAGAAAGCTTATGTTCAGTTAGCATTAGTAACACTGCTAACTGTAACAAGCAATGACAAGATATCTTCCTTAAGCCATGTTATGTCATCAGTATAAGAACAAGAAACCTCTTAAGCTATTCAGTTTACTTTAATAGACTACTGTAACAGTAATTTCAAACTTGATACAACTGCTGGACTGGATGCTCCATGCTTGTGTGATGTATAATCTAGATTTAAGCACACAGGTTGATATTTGATGTTACATTTTAACACGGTGGACACCGCTAGAATGAACAAAAAGGTGCTGACACACCTAAGTTGGTCTGAACTGAGTTGTTACATATGTCACCAAATCCACAGTGCAGTGCACGTTTGAAAAAAATCCATAGACATAAGTATTTCATCGTTCACTCTCCAAACTTTGTGCCTGATAGCAGGTGCACAGGCTTTTAAAAATTCATTTTAAAGAGCAAATGTCAGTGAGGAATTGATCTATACAGTTCAGTGAAAGAAAGCAGAGAACTGTTTGCACAATTCTTTGAAGGTATACATTGCAATTGGTGTGACATTTTTCCATTTAACAGGTTTTGATTTCATTGTAGCTCTTGGTTTATGTAAGGTATCACTGTGTGGCCCGATGGTTCCTCTCATCCCACATCCCCCCTTTTTAGTTTAATACGCCTTGTGTTAGCTGAGGCAAAAACATTGAGCTGCCTTAAAGATAGCAGTGCTTCAAACTCTTTAGATTGTTGCTTCATTAAAGGAAAAGGAAGAGATTTCTTTGTGTTTGACTTCAGCTGTTGTGAGAATTCCCACCCCCTCACCAAAAGTCCAAGTTGGAGCTCTTCCCTGCCTACTCTTTTCAGCTCAGATGGACCCAAATTTGAGAATGATGTGGGAACCAAATCAAGCCATGGTAAGGCCACAGGAGTACTTCAGCAAAACAAGATGAAACACCTTGTATTTACATACATAATTTTGCCACATCCAATTTTTCTTTGAAGTCCATTTGTTCAGTTCTGTAATATGTACATTTTGTCTAATATATGGAGGAAGATTTTATGTTATCTGGCAATACATCTGCATGAAGTTGTGTAGGACAGTAGAATGTTATTACCGGGATGATGAAAAGAAATAATTCCAGCCTGTCATAATGACATTGATGTGCCCTGTATTCACTTTCATCAGAGAACTCGGTAGCATTGGATCTACATGACTCACCTTTTCTGTCTAAAATGAAACACTGGTCAAGATTGTCTAAAAGACTGCATTTTTACCATCACAATGACAAGTTTATAATGAAATTAATAAATGATATATGGATATTTAACTATTGCCAATTTTATTATTTGGTCTTGACTGCTGAAATGTGAAGAGTACGCGCTATTTGTAATTCCAAAACCCGATAACATAGAAAAATAAGAAAACTTGCTTTAAAAGTCAAGCATAACATGAGGTAATGCTGACAATGAATCAACAGTCAAAGAATGCATAATTTCTTCTGGCAAAATAACAAGGCTAGCCATGTTTGGGTTGGTGACAGAGCATTTCTGCTTTATGTTGCTGGGCCTGCACTTTGTCACTCAGCATTTTTGGGTGGGGGAGATAAGGCGAGCATCATAAAGTGACAGTGCTGTGACTGAGCATCACATTGTGCAGTCTGTAGGGGTGACCCATTAACTGGCCCATACACACCACTATGGGGTGGCTTTGGATTACCGTGGCAACGTGTGCGCTAGCGTCCTGCTCTGTCAAAGGTAAGTGCTAGAACAAGCAGGGGGGCAAACCCCATGTGAGTCAGTGTGCCTATATTGTTAGAGCAGTCTCTGAAATACGGCCCTGGTTCAGGCATAATGGTGTGATCTGGTCACGAAAACATTTAGGTATTTTAGACAGAAAACTACACCTAGGACCAAAGTGAAGACTAACATCCTTATTTAAAAGCGAATGAGAGCCAATTTATGTACTGCAAATGGCATTGTCTAAAGCAAATTACTTTAGTTTTTGAGCTAAGTTTGGACAAGTGGCTTATTTGGCCATTTGAAAAGCTTCACATGGACACTTTGGAAATAATCTTCCTCTCTAAGGCAGCGAGTGGTGGTGGGAGTATGAAGAGGGGATCCGACACTACAGCAAGGAGGCTCTCAACAAGGTACTGTCCCATTTTACCTCTTCACTGAACATGCAAATGTATGAGGGGAAAATAGGTATCACTGCTGTGCACTGGATAAGATCGATCTAAACAAACTGGTGCTCATGACAGCGTATTATTTTATTTTAACTGATTTTACTTTATCTTCATATAACCAGGCAAATCAATTTAGAACAAATTTTTCATAACAAAGACGAAAAGGCCTTTTGAGTGGGGGGCCGGGGCAGTGCTTTAAAAAAATTACGAAAATACAGATAGAACATACTGAGCAAAGACACAGACAATTGGACAAAAAGAAATAGGCAAAAAGGAAATCAATACACAGTAGCAGGGCCGACAGTCATTAGGTAATACATTATAAGAACATAATATAATTCATTATAAGAACATAATATAATTCATTATGAGTACATAATATAATTCATTATGAGTACATGACAGCCACAGGTGACCTACATTTAAGACAAGAGGCAGGTTACTATGGGGTGACAACAGACAACACCACATGGGCCAGTAGGCATCCGGAGTATGTGCAGAACAAGCACAGCTAAAACAGACTAAAGACATGAAGCTAAACAAGGGACCGACAATGAGTTAAAAATCGTATCTTTGTGCCATTGTATTCTTATTAGGGATGCAATGGCACACGGATTCCTGGAAGGAAGACATTGAAATAAAAATAAATGTATAGTCTCAAGTCACCACTGAAAACTGCTCCCTGTAAGGAGGATTATCCCATAGGAAAAGTGTTTCATTGGTTATGACCTTGTGGCGAGTCGTGTCTCTTTCTAACACCCTTGTTTCTTCCTCAGGAGTTTCCAGAGAAAACTAGACCAGTGAACTTCAAACATCTTCTGTTCCAGTGTGCGGACATGAGTCCTTCTCCCTCTGTCCCCTCTTCAGGTCCGTCAAGGATGCACTCCATAGCAGGCCTAAATCAATCTGTGGTCAAATAGCTGAAACACTAGACTCAATTGATTGCCTCTGTGTGTGTGTGTGTCTCTCTCTCTCTCTCTCTCTCTCTCTCTCTCTCTCTCACTCTCCATCTTTTCTTTAACCCTGTCGTCTAGTTGAATTAGTCAAGGCGGCGGATATCAAAGTCATCGCTGCCTTGGGGGATTCTCTGACAGTAGGTGTTATTTGTTATTGCTGTACTGGTACAAATATAGTATACAGAATGTAATAATATAGATTTACAGAATATCTGCTGTCTGTGGTTACTCTTATTGCCGGACAATGCTATAGTGCACCCACAATCTTTTGAGGGGGCACAAATTTACACAAACCTGTCCACAACCCAAATCAATAGAGAACACAGGCCGTAACATAATTATTACCATCTTGGCGATAGCTGCATTTTCAAATACAGCTATCTCTGGTGGTGCTGACTTATTTGTGGAAGGATCTAAAAGCGTGAAAAGGGGGGAGGGTGGATTAATGAGACATATACAATTAAAATCATCATGACTACATGTTGCAATGCCAGTTGTGTTGCCAGACTATCATTACTGTCCTGGAAAAGTCAGTTGTCCATGGTGACATTTACATTTAGTACATGTTTCATGACACTAGACCTGTTCTGAATGCATTATAAATAGCCAGCAATGCATTGGGTGTCATTTGAATGAGAAAATCTTTTTTTCTCCAGTTCCTGAAGTGGACTTTTCAGGGATTGTTTTTACGAAGATGTACGTCTCCATAACATGTTGTGCTAAATACCCCCGTTTTGCTTATTTTCATGAAGTCCTGAACACCGTATGAAATGTTTTGCCCGTCCTTTTCAGACGGCTATAGGCGCCAATGCCACCAACGTCCTTGGGATTCCTATTGAGTTTCGTCATGTGTCATGGAGGTAAAGAAAATCTTGTGTATAAAACTGTAATGGGTCTCTCACACAGTAAAAGACTAATGATGTCTTTCATTGGTGAATTATATTGACCAATGATAGAGCTCTGTTGTAGATGTCCAGGATGTAGACAGCTTACACTACTCATCATGGCTCTTAACCTTTTTGGTGATGAGGCATAGTTTGGTTGCATACCATTATTGTTTCAAAATGTCACTCAAACATAAAGTGTCATTGTATAAGCGGTCCAACCAGCACAACGTGATTTCCTCTATTTCTCAGAATTATTTTAAGGCATTCAACTTGAAAATAACAGCGTTAAATCTGCGTTCACAATCAATTCTGTGTTGGCAATAATCAGATTTTCTTTGATGCTTCATCGTTCTGTATCTCGCAGCATCGGAGGCTATGGGTCATTCAAAGATGTCATTACATTGGCAAGTAAGGGTGTTTCAATCACTGATCATTATTATTGTGTGCATATTCCATATAAATCACAGTCAACTGCAGAGAAAAAGAAAGAATACAGTTTATTTACTTATTTAGTTTCCAATTGTGTGTTTTAGATATCATCAAGTTGTTCAATCCCAATGTGCTTGGTGCAGCTCCCAGCAAGACAGTTCACGGGACGCCGGCCCCCCTCAGTGAAACAGGCTTCAACCTGGCTGTAACGGGACACAACACCTTGTAAGGCATCTCCAGTGTGACGTGCACTACTTTCAATCTGAACTGAGAGTAAACCAGTGAAATCTGCCCTCTTTCTACCCCACAGGGATCCTTAAAGTTTCATGTAATCTACCCATCTCAGTCATCTCGGCCTGATTCTTATTGTAACATCATAAATGTAACATTTATCTGCTACAAAATGACTCCATAAAATGTATTATTTGACAGTGCTGTTTAACATCAAATAGATCAACTTCTTACAACTTATACAGAATTGTACAACCTGTGAAATTCAGATAATTTTCTAATGATGCTTACAAAGGTGTTGTAACTTTTTTGTAGCAATCTCCCTGGCCAGACGAGACATTTGATTGACACACTGAGAAGCTATGAGGTACAGTGATTTCCCATCCTTTCTGAAGTATAACCATGGAGGGGTGACAATGTGAGCTGGTCATTAAAGA
The DNA here is from genome assembly GCA_900302605.1 of Rondeletia loricata. Classification (NCBI taxonomy): domain Eukaryota; kingdom Metazoa; phylum Chordata; class Actinopteri; order Beryciformes; family Rondeletiidae; genus Rondeletia; species Rondeletia loricata. The sequence goes on along the minus strand of OMLI01074436.1, from coordinate 17,186 downwards.
GATCGCTCAGCAACTGAAATCTGAAGTATGCTGACCCTGATCCTGGTTTTAAATGGCCAACTGGACGCTCTGACCCCTCTGATTACATAAATGTTTGGATTGGATGCTCTTAAAGAATAAAATATGAAATCCTCAAAGTATTTGGACAAGTCATCTTCATATCACTCTGCATTATTGATGTTTTTTTAAAATCCCTGTATCCTTTCTGTCTCGCTTGACTCTCATTGCTCTTGTTGTCTAAGGGTCTGAACTTTGAGGAGGACTGGAAGCTTTTGACCATTCTCATCGGCATGAATGATATCTGTGATTACTGCAAAGATAAGGTCTGTCTTTTTCTCTTTTGAATACCGAGTTCAATTGACTAAAGAAATTCTGACTTGAGTTGGGCACTGTGTTTTTCAGCGTGTGAGCCATATTATTAAGCTCTGTAGAGTTTCCATGTTCTTTCCAGGCTCTCTTTTCAGTGGACAACTTCATTCACTACATGACCATCTCCTTGGAAATGCTTATGAATGAGGTAAAAAAAAAAAAGACAGAAACTTGACACAACATTTGTATTTGTCTTTAGTTAATCACTTAAATGTACTTGTTACTTTTAGAATGTCCCCATGGCGAATGTACAGTATGGTACTGGATTTCACTGCAGCATTGTGTTAGCATTTCTCCATGTTGTGCTTCAGGTTCCTCGTATGATCGTCAACGTTGTTCAGATCCTGCCCATGGAGACTCTCAGGGAGGTCCAGAAGCCGACCCCCGGCTGCCTGCTCCAGCGGTGAGGCCCTCTTCCTCCTTGGCTCATCACACCATCCAGACTAATAAAACAAGCTGCAAAGAGACTTCTTGAGTGCAGCATCAGTGTCAAGAACAGCGATGTTCAACTGATGTTGCACTCAGAAGTAGATATGAAGTGAATGCAGCTGGACAGAGTGACATGAACATGTGCATCGGCCATCAATAATTGGAACAATCCAAATCCTGTGCCTGAAAGTTTGAGCTGTACACTTTCAAAGGAGTTTTATTTTAATAATGGCTCCTGTGTAGGTGCATGGCTCAGATATGCATAATCCTGTAAATGAATGAAGTGTGTGGGGTGGACGAAGCCTAGCAGGATTCTTTTTTTGTTTGCCAAAATTACAATTGATTTTCTCACACTGAGCCAAAACAAAGCTAGATCAATTGTAACACAGCCATGCAAGTTTCATTGTAGCTACTAGCAAGGTTACTAGGCTATTAAGCTACAATGGCAACTCTGTTGCACAAGGCAGATGCTGAAGATGCAGATGAAAATTATTTTATTGACCAAGTGACAAGCTAGTGTTTGAGCAGTATTCTTGTACCACGATTAGCCAAAATAGCCATTAGATGTATTTAGTTGGCCTATATGTGCGTTTAGCCCTGGTGAGTTCCCTCACTTCCTGTCATGTTCTTAGCTGTTTGTTTTTTTAAATTAGAAATTCACTTAAGAGCACAGAAATCATGCCAGTTATTTTATTGATTTATTTGTTTCATTTTATGACATTTTGGCTTCCCGTATATTTGTTCATTTTGTACTTGATTTCTATGTCAAATCAAGTTTAAAAATCATTGATTGCTTGGCATTTTTGTTTTTTCTTTAATCCATATGCAATCTTTCACCTTTTTCTCACTCTCATTTAGTTCTTTCTGCTCTTGCCTGATCAAGCCAGTAGCCAGTTCCCCTGAACTACGGGAGCTGGTGGAAGTCAATCTGGACTTCCAGGTGGAGTCTATCCCTCTTACTTTATGAAGCAGTTTTCCCTAGTGGGAGATAACACTTTAAATAACTACACCTATCATTCAAAGGCATAATTCACTTTCCTTTTGAAAACACATTTTTGAATCATACACTAATAGTGTACAAACTATCTTGCATGGACTCTAAGAATATTTTTTTGTGTCGATTCCATATTCCTAAGTAATTTGCCTGTTTGCAATTATTGAAAACACGAGTCAGAAAAATGGCAAAGAAATGTATTTTCATCTCACTTCTCTCCAGAAAAGACTTGAGCATCTGCTATACAGTGATCGTTTCTTCAGGGAGGACTTTGCTGTTGTTCTTCAGCCCTTTCTGAAACATGCTGACCCTCCCCGCCTCCCGGTAATCTATCCAGACTTTAAAGGGCACAACAATATCGAAGTGGCATAAGTGTCATTAGATAAATCAGTGTGAAACATTACATAGCAGTGATTGAATCATTCAGGGAAACTGAGTTTGATAGATGCAGCTTTTAGGCTTCGTTAACATGAGTCTGGAATGGGAGAGAAGCCGTGTTGCAAAGAGAACGTACTCCATCAGGAAATCAACACCAGTTTATGTTTTTGTCCCTGAGCAGAACGGGAAGATCGATATGACCTTCTTCACTCACGACTGCTTCCACTTCACCATAAAGGGACACGAGGAGCTGGCCAAGGGGCTGTGGAACAACATGGTGAGCAATGATATACCAATGATATACAAGTTGTTTTTGATGGAACTACAGCATATAAGAGCTGCTGCCTCTCTGCTGGTCAGAGGGATTCATTATGTGAACAATTGTCATGAAACACCAGTGCTCACAAAAGGATTATGATGGATGATTAAATTGAAAAAAAAAAATCTGTTAAATTTTTCAAGATTGATATTGTTTTAGATTTTTACAGGAACCTGCTTTTTTCATCATCAGCACTTGAAAGCATTCCTAGATCTTGCTTTTTAAAATGACACTGAAAGATAAGATTGCAGTTTATTGATCCCCTAGGGGAAATTCAGGTGTCACAGCAGCAATTGGCAGAACAATGCCAAGAAAATACAGGAAGATAATAAAAATAGTACAGAGAAGGTAATAGGAAAGGTAATATAAATAAATAAAAACTATAAAAAGTGAAGTGTGAATACAAATAATAGTGATACCACAAATCAATGCTTCCTCATGCCTCTGTCTCCTGCTCACAGTTTCAGCCTGAAGGAGGGAAGTTTATGGTGAACAGTTTCTCTGACCCCATCAGTCTCATCTGTCCATCTTTGGTAAGACAGGTTTGAATGTGAGAATGTCTTTACTACCCCAGGGCCGCATATGTGACCAGTTCAGTACCAGAGACTTTTACCAACAATGAAAAGTTTCTGGCATTATTCACCTAACAACCAAACCAAGGCACTATATGAAAACACGTTGGAATATTCCTCTATTAGAACTCTCTGGTTCTAATCAAGTGATCTTTCATTCTAATTAAGGTGATGGTATTCAGTAAAAATACTAGAACTAGGACTATTTATCTCAAAAGATCAATAATATGTTTAATGATCAGTTTTTCCTCAATCTTTAGTCTTTCAATCATTGTGGTGGTCAAAAAGCTGATAACTGATATATGGAATACTAACATTCCATTCATTTTAAGTCATGATGATCTGCTTTGAGACACAACTAAAAGTGATCATAACTGACCCCAACACATTCTCTGTATTCTGTTCGTAGGATCACCCATACATCTTCACCCGACCAAGTGCAGCCAAGACAGGCCAGTCCCCAGCTGAGTCTGGTGCTCCATCACAGGCAGCCATCCTCCTGTTTCTCTTGCTCCCCATGGGGTTTGGAGGTCTTGGAGTTCTGTAGCAACCATGTCACTGCTATATTGGTTATGGTTGAGGCAGGTGATGCAGTGGTAAAGGAAAGTTTGTGAACCACGTTGTATTATTATTATAATTTTTTGTTGTTGTGTGTCTTATGTGGTATCAAAATGACATTTAAAGCTACACTAGGCAACACTGCATGCTGGCGACCCCAAATGGCAGCGAGAGGGAACTGATTGAAGTTTGAAGACCTCAAAACCCAGAAATCATTGTAGCGTGACGTTAGTAAACTGCACACTCCTCTGACCTGAATTCCTTCTTCTTAGTGTCTGGTGGGTGTGGAGGTGGTGAAGAGGTTCAGCCATCGTTGGTGAGTCCAGCTTTCTGTGGACGTTTTGTATTTCGCTCTTGAGTTTCAATTCGTCACTTCCTGTGCGCAGAAAAGATTTCCCACCAGTGACCATACCCGACACTAGAATCTCATTTGGGCAAATTGGCAGAATTTACGGGGCTTCAATTAGGGGGAATGGGATGATATTCTCTGTGCAGCCCCACTTTGTGATTTAGGCTGATAAGACGGGTGTATTTTTATATAAAAATCTGGCCAAGTGCAGCTTTAACTACAATCTATTACTTATTATAAATGGCAGATATTGTAATAAGCCAAACGATAGAAAAAGTAACAACTTTTTAATTATTTATCTGACAAAAATTAACATTTAGGCCTTCTTGCCCAAAAAGTAAGTGAATGTCTAGTAATTCTACAGGAAACATAGTTATTGCTGCTATGAAGATTTTATCATATTATGGAAATTTGGGTTCACTTACTCTTTTTGCCAAAGTGCTAAATGTTCAATCTTTTTGTTGAATAGATAATGAAAACATTTCAACTTTTTATATTATTTCTAAGATTATAATCATTTTTTAAAAATCCATCTTTCCATTATCTTGGACGTTTACATACATAAATAGTATTTTAATCCAAATTCAGAAAAAAATTACAAACTGCCTGAAGCACCACATAAAAAAATAAAAAGCATTTATCCAAGGAGAGTTGATTGAGCATGTTTGCTCATTTTCAGCAATGCCCTGCTTCACATTAATACAGTTCCACATATTCACTCTGTGAGCTGCCCAGTACAACTACAGTCCTCCACTGTTGGCCACTGATCAGCTCAATGAAACTGCTGGGGTTCAAGGGCTCCTTGACGGTGGTTTGAAGGAGGGAAAAGCATTTGTCATCCACTTTCCCCACCCAGATTTTCCCAGACGGTCTGAGGGTTCAAAGTGGAGACCTTCTAGTCACAAGCCTGCCTCTTAAATCTCTAGGCTGCTGCTGGTCTCACGTGGTCAGACCCACCGTCTGCTGGCCCACTTTCCTTTGCTGCTGTTCTGTCCTCCAATAACTGCATTATCATGCGTTGAGCACTAGAGGAAGCACTGTCAGCCACTACAGTGGGCACATTGTGTTCTGATGCTGTGAAGAGCAAAAAGACTAAATGCTGTATATGCTATTGGATGGCGAGCATGGGCTCAGTGCTATTTATCTATACACATAGAATATTACCATTCAAAATAAGGATCCATGGTATATGATCATCTACTACAGTTGACTTGCCCATTCATCTTCTTTCTCATTATACAGAGCATATGTATTGACTCTATGTAATGACTACACATAACAGCAGGGCAGGTGAAAGCTATATTAAGCGCATCTCATGTTACTCGGATTTGCTCAGAAATGTTAATTGAGCTCTGTTGTACCTACTGAATGAAAACATAAAAAGCAGGTGCATTCAGCATGGCATAGTTGAATAGGGTGGTTTTGAAAATCTTGTTTCAAGGTAAACATGTCTTACATGCACATAATGCAGGCATAACCTTTTGCCTTTGGATGGGATACTTGAGGTGCTTTTTAATGTGTTTATTTAGTCAAACATTTGAGGAGGCTTTTTTTTTGGCAATCTACAATAAATGACACATCTTTGATATGAATTATGCACAACCCATCCGCATGTATTCAAGGAAGACGTTTATTATTATGGCTAATAAAGACATTTGACTTGACAAACTTGAGAAATGTTGAATAGAGATGTTTTAGCAGTTATCACCTAATATTTAATTATTCTTAAAACGTGGGATCTAAAATATATATTTGTTGTGTAATTAATATTTATTCCTAATAAATCTTATCCACATTTTCTACCATTTCTCTTGGATGGTTTTGTGTCTGCCATGGGATTTCATAATGACCTTATTGTTGCATTCAAAGCAAACCCTCTTCATGTTCAAACAAAGCCATCGCTGGTTTATACAGGACAAATATGGATCCACCTGTGACGCAAATTGGCCTTTATTGTTTCTCTGAAATCATAATGAGATCTTCGGGATCTCGGAGCATGGTGCAATAGGAAATTTGAAACAGCAAACAGGCTGGCCCACGCCTTGGAAGCCTTTCATTGTCTGTCATTTTTAATGAATGTGTTTGTAACAAAAGATAAAATGAGCAGCAAGGCCAATGTACATATGAGACTCAATGCTTAGGTAAGAGTTTGAGGAGAGCAAACAATTTTAGGATAATGCATATACATTGGTCATATGCAATACATCTCATATATTTTATATCGCTCATAAAGAGGAAACCCGTCACAGCTGTAATGATATTGTGAAACATTTGACATTTCAGAATGTTTTGTTTAATTTCAGGACTTATCATCAGAATGTAATCACAGTAGGCCATTTCATTATAGTCATATATATCCTTATGAATAATATCATTCATAAGGTGTTCCAAAACAAAGGCTTTAAAAATCCTAAAAACCCCACATTCAAAGGAGAACTGGCATGTACTTTCTAAAGTTAAAATTAGGGCCATAATTATATTACAGCAAAACATAATCATTTCGTTGACAACACAGATTATTTTTTTCATCTATCTGAAGTCTTTAGATGTCAAGTGCCTGTTTCAAGTGGAGGATGTCCAGTCAAATAACAGCAGCTGTATAAAAAGCCTTGAAAGCCTGAAAACAAATCGAACGTCTTACCCTTCTTCTCACTCCACTGTGTACTGTAGCATGAGACTGAGAAATAGCACAGACTCTTCCCAAGGTTGGGAAAATCACTTTCAAACTGTTTTACAGATAAGTTTATGATCTGCAGATAATCCACTGGATTACTCTCAGATTGATTACTCTTGATTCACAGATTATTGCTTTTTTGTTTGATTGATTATTGCTTTGCCACCAAAAACTAGAGCACCAGTTCATGGGCAATGTAATTTGACTATAATGATATAACCTTGTTTCCTGACAGAAGGGAATTAAGTGCATTGTAGGAGTTGGGGATCATATGTCTTTACAGAGCCTGGAATGAAGCCTGTCCTATAGCTGTTAAATGTATTTATGTCACACTTACTCCCCTTGGTTCTGCTCTTCAGTGTGCATGCTCAGGCGCTGTACTGCCTTCTGTTTTGCTAATCTGTTATCTCCATGATTTTGATGGATGTTTACCCCTATGAAATACCACTTCGAGTTCTATGAAAAAGTAGAAACAGCCGTCAAAGTAATTGATGTCAGTAATTAAGTTCTGTAACAGGAGCGTGATGATTCAAGGCTGGTTTGATAACTCAGACCCTTGTTTACTTGTCCTGCTGATGTACTGATGCCTAACACCTCAGAACCAACTGCAGTCACAGCAGAACTCTCATTGACTTACATTGAAATGGAAAATAGCTGGAAAGACCTGAAATAAGACTTTGGTGAATAGTTTGTTGATGTTTATGGGTTTAAGAATTCATTGCACGGTAAACAAAATCCTTTCTACATACAAAAAACGACTATCTTGATGATTATAATCTTATTCTGGCACATTTGGCACACTGAAGTGAAGGACTGTGTGCAAGAAAAGTTGCTGTTTTTGAATCGAATATGGCTGAAAATCCCCTGAAATTGAAGCTTCAAGACAATAATCTGCACTTTAACCTCATTGTGTCACTTTCAAAATGACAACAGTGTGAAGTGGAAACAACAAACAGAGTTCACTATATCATAGTTATTACGATATATATTATGTCATAGTTTCATTATACTGCATACTATTTACATTACATTACTATTAGTGATGAAGATAGAGAGAAAATATTGTATTTGCCAAACCAGAAAATTGTGCTTGTGTTTTTAGCTGCATTGATGGGTTATGAAATGGAAAAAAAGTTGGCAGCGGGCACTGTCACAGCAATGACAGTTCATTTTCAATTAACCGTCACCTAGCAACACATTCAGGTAGTAAAGAGACATGATCAGCAAATAAGACGACACAGCCTTTGTCCTATAGATAAATATGGGGAGACAGCAAAAGGGAGATAGAGATGCACTATAAGCATCATTTCAAGAATTTACTAGCATACTTAATCAAGTAAAATAAATGTGCCTGTGATAAGGGTATAGGTTATTTCCTCTGCTGGTTGACTTTCCTTTTTTTTGTTGTATCTTCTATTTTTAGTTTCACATGCAAGGTCATTACATTTACAGTAGAGCTCTGCAAGCCTGAATCCCTCTGAAAGTCGTCAAGGAGAATGAAATACAAACCTGATGTACATTGTTATACCAGGTCAAAGCTTACTCATATAAGACTCCTTTATCCACACATATTCTGAATATGTATGTGTTTTTTTAATCCATCCACCAATCTTCACAAACATTCAAGATAAAGGCGTGAAGGAAAAACCAGAGTGCTCAGCACCAGAGCAAGGATTTCAACTAATTTCACCAAACTTTTTATAATGCTTCTTTTAGATAAATTAATATGATCAAGCTTCTTCTTCCAGTCAAATATCCTTAATATGGCCAATAATAAATACATACAAAAAAAAAAAATATATATATATATACAAAAACAATTTATAAAATAAAATACGTCTGCTCTGAAAATCGAAGTGCAGTAACTAGAGTAGTAGTAGCTAGTTTATTTCCACCTAGCTATATGACTTGTACACGCCCTCAGCACCAACCTGGTTGTATGGTAAAACAGGATGAAGTCACTTCCTCACCACACAGCGTCCTATAAAAGCGGGTGCTGTTGCGGCGAGGTGTCGGCGGAGAGACCAGAGGACGGAGGCTGCGGGCTCACGGATGCTGAAGGAAATTTAACTCTCCAGAAATAACGAAAGGCGGCTAAGTTTTGTTCAGAATGAATCCATAATCCACCGACTTTACTCGAGGGGGAAATCTAACCTTCTGAAATAAGCTTTGCCATTTTCTATTCCTGGAGAGCTTAATGCGCCTCATTTGGCAAAGATGATCGGGAGAGGATTGTTCATTTTGACAATATTATGCAACTGCGGTAAGAAAATGCTAAACCTTGTTAAAGCTGATTGATATCATTGTACACTCCCTTTGTTGAGAGAAATCTGCATTGTGTGATGATGTCCCTTTTTCGGTTCAGCACCAAGGACAGCGACAAGCTGTCGAAACACATTGCTGTTAGCGTGAGATCTTTGCAGTGTACGGGGCAAAAGATGGAGTGAATTTCACCTGCACCTTTAGCTCATTTAGTCCCCTATTGCATCTCTAAAGTAATCAGTTAAATGGTTTGTCATACACACCTTCCTAAAATCTGTACCATGGGGTCATATAATCATACAAATGAGCAGACAGTCACAAGATATATGATGTTAACGTCATGTTTTTATTTTCTTCCAGTTCTCTCATTGCCAGTGACTACAAGTCACTTGGAGAATGAGGACGTCGAGGTAAAGATTTGCTTATATTATTATGATCGTTGTTGTTGTTGTTGTTGTTGTTGTTGTTGTTCTTAGTAGTGGTGGTGGTGGTATAGTAGCAGAAGCAGTAGTGTTAGTATGAGCTATATTTTTCTCTAAGACTTAGCCTGCTATTATATGAGAGTAACATGTAAACCTATATTAGTTTGATACATTTGATAAATTATATATATATATATATATATTGACCAAAATATACCAAGTACAACATCTCTACAGTCTGGCAATTCCTTCATTACCGTTCCCACTCAAAAGGGGGTTAGAAATACTTAATGGAAGCAATTTAACGTATTAAATATCTTATCCAGTAGGGGCGATCTCAACATGACCTTGCTAAAATCAATAGATACCATTCCTATTCCTGGTTTGAGAGCAATTGCAGAGTCATGACCTTAATGTGTTTGTATTGGTGGATCCATTTCACATCCTTAATGACTGACAGCTGCTACTTAATTGGAGGGGGAGATAGAGAGAGAGAGAGAGAGAGAGAGAGAGAGAGAGAG
>OMLI01074429.1:0-17181 GCA_900302605.1 Rondeletia loricata | reverse complement strand
TCTCCTGCAGGCCCTAGTGCCCTCCTTTATTGATGAAAGCTGGCCCTTTGGGAAATGCAAGGCTGTCTCTCTCTCTCAATCTTTCCTCTTTGTCTCTGTGTCTCTCTCTCTCTGTCTGTCTGTTCCTGCAGAGACACAGAAGGCCCACCATGTTTTCTCGTCCTACATGCTGTCTGAGCCAGTGCAGCCTCCTTGTTTACTCACTGAGCCCCCATTACATCTCTATTATTGCTGCTTGTCTTTTTGACCTGCTGTCAGGAGCACAGGACAGTTTTCTGTCTATAACATGGTTGCGGATGAGAGAACGGTTTCGATGCAGGTGTGGAAGGTGCATTTTCTTTAAATCCATTGGCTACCATCACTAGCACAGTAGCTAAGTGCTAGATTGCTGACTTATTCCACATCCCCGGAAAGCTGGGATGGGCCCCTCTGGGCTCTGGCCTTCCTCACTAGCTAGCTACGTGCCTGGCGGCCGATGTGGATAGCCGTGTCTGAATGTGAAAACCATATCCTGCCTCACCAACGGGATTACGCTGGATTACAACTCAGCACATTCACCTCTGGGGCTGCAGCCAACAGCAGGCCCCCAGAGGGGCTCAGAGAACCTGTGCAGGGGTCCAGGCAATCCTCCTCGGAGGGAGCAGGAAGACGTTGTTGTAGCAGCTCGCAGCACGCCCTTTCATATTCAGATGTGACCACTATTGATTGCCCTGCACAGATGACAGATGTCGGTGGCCGTCTATGCCAAAGATCCCATTAAACCCCAAAAGGTTACAATGGAGTTGTTTAAATGAACTATACCCGCCCACCCCTCTCTCTTTCTCACTCTCTTTCCTCTCAAGGCTTTACTCTCACTCCATTTGTGCACATGTATAGACAAAAGGCGGCAGAGCCCTCACTAAGCCCGCCTACCGGCTGAGCTCCTCTGCTGCTTGATTATGTGGCAGTGGTGACAGTGCAGGGCAGCTCCAGAGCAAAATCTACCTGCAAAATTTAATTAGGCAGTTCTCATGGAGCCTGCTGCTGGGGAGATGTGGGCCAGGGGAGCTAGGATGGAGGATGGCAGACAGGAGGAGACAGAGCTATCGATTCTTGGCAGTAGGAGAGAGAGACTGTGAGGGAAGCGGGCTTCAAATCGATGCTGAATTTTGTGTCTAATGAGACACCTGCATTCCTTTTGCCCAGCAAAAGGGCGTAATGGCTCCAAATAACAGTTTCTCCATCTGATGTTAGATTCACTCTCTGTAGTTCAACAAATAATGAAGATCGATCCATCTGCACATTGAACCTTATTAGTGCCACTAGAGTTTCAGCAAAAGCAAGTTTTCTTTGTGCACTTCCACTAGTTCAAGTTTTTTTTCATTTTAAAAATACCATGTTTATTGACAGAATGTCCATACCATGTGCTCAGCAATGTATGTAACCCTGTTGTCTCTGTGTGTATATACAGTATGAAGAGCATATGTATGTGTATGTGTGTGTGCATGTGTGTATATATACATGTGTACGACGTCCTTGCATGGGAATATGAAATGCACATGCTTGTGATATCACACTCTCACAGGCTTTGTGCGTTGCCCTCCTCTTAGGTAAAGCAATCCTGGGGCCTCCACGTCTCTACCAGGAGCTGCAGGAGCTGCAGCATGACCTTTCTGTGGTGGAGGAGGTCACTCTACTTGTGGGCACGCTGCAGGGGACCTACCAGGTACATGTCGCCTCATGTTACATTTTACATGTTACTCTGGCTGGCCTGTCTCATAGGCAAAATACATATCACACAGCATTTCTAATGCAACAAAGTTAGCCAAGAGGCAAGATTTCAGGCACAGGTCTCTGCAGTACAGCTGACCACAAAAGCTAGAGTTTGTTTCATTTATCACACCACTACACAGGCTAGCCTTGTACTTTCACTGTTCTTTAAAAGCCACAGTTCAAATTAGCCACTTTAAAAAACACGCGCCCACAGCCTGACCTTCAATTAAAAAATGCTTTCATTTTTCCAGTATTACAAACGATTTCGAAGCCAGTTATCTCAAAATATTGACTGAAAATATATTAAATATGAATTATTTTCTGTAAACCGCAGCCTACCCTACAATCGTTCTGAAGCCCTGAGAACATGCTAAAGAATCACAGAAGCAACAAAGAGAAAACTGAAGTATGCACAGTTCATTTAAAATGCAGGACTCAGTGCAAACTAAAAGATCAAGTTTGGATGGTACAAAGACGACCATTTGGGGAAATCTTTATCAGCTATTCCTCTTAAAGAAATTGCACAAGGAGATTCAAGATGTGTTTAAAATGTGATCAAAGAGTGGCCTCATATGCTTCTTGAATCATCAGTTTCTAAAAGTCTGAAGTCTCCCATCTATCTCCTCGTCAACAGCGCCACAATGGTGGGAATGGGACGTTCCCTCTGAAATGAATAGATGTGTCAGATTTGCAACGTGGCATAAGAAACCAGCAGTGCCCCTCCTGTAGTGAGCCCTGTCCAAATCAGGACACTTCCCAGTAGTCTGCCAGTAACACATTAACACTACCACACAGTACATAGGACAGCCATGGAGGTATACTCTCGGGCTAATGGTGGCCCTTTGCCTCCCTGCTCTTAACGAGCACAATGTCCTGATATTGGCCTTTCTCCAAATGACTGATTTTCACTCGCCACCCGGTTATAATAAAATTGTCTACCAAACAAATAGAGGAAATACTTCTGCACAGCTCATTGACTTCAGAAAATTGATTTGATTCTATTTGACTTGAGGGACTAGGCTTTACTGTAAAGTGGATGCAGGTGTTGGAGTGAATGCGACGTTACATTTGTGGGGATAAAAATGCCTCAACCATATGGCTTGAAATAATGTACTGTGCAACACTGCAGTTTTATGTGAGTGGGTACCGGGTTATTCTACAATTTGTGTATCAGTACATCACCATGTGAGTACTCAGTACAGCACATCTACATTATACACCTGTGCTCAGTATGCGCATAATGTGTTTGTCTCTATGCCAGAGGGCCTACTGTATGTCACAGCTGAGGAACACGTTTTAACTGTGCATGTTTTTGCATTGAAGAACCTGAACACCACCGTGGCCCAGGACTGGTGTCTGGCTCTGCAGAGGCTTATTCGCATCAAAGAAGACCAGATCCAGAGTGCTAACAAATGTCGCTTACGCCTGCAGCTGCCCGGCAGGCCAGACAAGTGAGTGTCTCAAACAGTCATGGCTCTAAGCAAAATCCATATATCTTGATATCATATCTGTGATGGCAACAACAGCAACAACAAGAGGAGCGACAGCAACACTTAGGGGTTCTCTCAAGTTGATCAGTGATTTAAAAGGGAGTGCATGTTTTATACTGCAGAGTTGATTCCAGGAAATGTCTCGCTGATGAAATTGCCTCATCCATAACTCTGAAAACAGGCCGTCTCATGTCGCACTAAAACATAATAGCCAGTGACAAACATTTGAATGTGCCTGCACACTAGGGTTATAATAATGAAGGATCCTAAAGTTGTGCTCCTGAAGCTCCTCAGAGCATATTCCCTAGGCTTATTCTGAACCAGAGTTAAATGCTCCTGACCCGTTGCAAATTCTGTAGTGAGTGGGTAATTACCTGACTCACATAATTCATTCCCTTGAATGCTTGGATAGAATAATGGATAGCCCTCGTAAGATGTTCTTTTTCCAGGATATAGAGTGTGAATTCGTTATAAGTGGGAAACTTTTTGCATTTTCAACTTCTGTGACATCAACTTTTACAGTTCCTAACACAGCCCGACACATCATATATTTCTGAATTGCTCAATTGCTCTTTTGGCCTAACCAAAGAAGAAGGATCCATGTTGTTATCATATTAGCAGAAGGCATTTGAGTACAGTGTGCCAAAAGCCACATTTCATTCAGCATTTGGCAAAGTGGGATACTCTTCTATACTATACTTCAGTGCTATAATTCAAGTCCTAACTAAATTTAGGCTACCCCAATATCAATTTCATACACTTTTCGTTTTTATATATCAAATGTATAGCCTATACATACACACACAAGAGTAAACTATGCTTATGTGTTAATATGTTAATAATCCACACAATTTAGAGGGAAGATTGGTTCTGTACACTGTCCTACTGTTGTGTACCAAGATGCATATCGTACAAACATTTATCATTTCACAGATTTCCCACTGAAAAATATATTAGAAATGGATGAATCTCAAGAATCCGGTGGGATATTCACATTTTAATATATTTGACCCATTATCGCTAGCTACCAGTCTAGCCTACTCAGAACTACGAACCACTAATGCCTTAAAATAACCTTACATTTACATTAATTCACCCCTTAATTCATGCAAAATCCCCTTTTAATTAGTTATTAATGGAGGAGACCCCATCGAAACCCCCTTAAACACCCCCTTAATTTTTGACTGCTTACTTTCTAATATAATGAAAAATTCAGGGAGACTTTCCAATCATAACTCATTAATAACCCTGTAAACCATGCACAAAAGGCATAGAAATTCCTTTAATTACTAGTGTCTCCATGAATCAACCGCATGAATAGATCCCTCAAAAACCCATGATACTAACCCTTACTTTTTTAATGGATCATTAATTTTATGTACCTTGTCATACTTAAGTGTGCAAATGTAAAGGCATGGCAGGGGGCCGTTGGTGAGCTGGAGCACTTCTTAACGTGTTGAAGTGGATCCTGGTGGAGCGACTACTGAATGACTGAGTGACAACTAAAAGAGGAACAAAGATAGCAAGGAGAGAGAGCCTGAGTAGCTGAGAGTTCTGCAGAAGAACTGTGGATAGAAAATTATGGCAGATTATAATGGATGCCATTTTGTGTCTCCTGGTGGGTGGAGGATAATGAAGAGGCAGGGAAGGAGAAAAAGAGAGAGAGATTGTGATAGAGAGGAGAGAGCCCTGCCGAGAGAGAGAGACAGAGAGAGAGAGAGAAAGAGAATGATGATCGACCTCCCCCACAAAAGACATGGCTTGGTTCCGGCAGGGCAGCGGCAGTCAGAAGAGGGGGCCTAATACAGGAGAGCCAGGGAGAACCGAACTGTGCCCAGTCAAGTTAAAGTGACAGCTTGAACAGCAGAGCTGCGCAGATCGGTTCCCCCACATCTCCCAGCTTCCTCGTCGGCTGTCACACCAGGCCTGCAGGCCCAATCTGCTTACTCAGATGTTTGGTGGAGCCAGATGTCATGCTTACAAGACAGTCCCCAGAATTCCCCTTCAAGGGGTATACCCTATTTGCTGAGTTCCAGTGATAATGTCATTAGCAACTGCATCGACAAGGAGATTTCCCACCCTTACATCTGTCCAAGCTGTAGATTTGTATTAACCCATCAGGGTGCATACAGTATGGCATATTGTAAAACAGAATGTTCTGCTATTGAAATCATAGAGAGCGAGACCTGGGCTGAAATTACACTTGTGTGGAGAGGTATCAAATAAAAACGTCAGTTGAAAGAGAGAAAGCTCCTTTAGGAAGACGAGCCAGTGCTGGGTCTGTGATAGCAATCTAATTGAGGCTGCTGGGCCTGGGTGGCGAGTCTGGCAATGGGCCTCTGGGCTGGAGGTGACAGGTGGCGCAGCGGGTGCCCAAACCATTCTGACACTACCCAGGGTGCAGCAGTGGCAGATTGCAGGGGAGAACAGTGGGCAGACTCAATCTCTCTCTCTCTCTCTCTCTCTCTCTCTCTCACACATACACCTATTTTCACTTTCTATCCTGCTCTCTTTTGTTCCTAATCTCAGCAACAATCACAGGACACAACCGTGCTTGCAGAGGCTGGATGTGCACGTTAATGTGCACACACGTTCACATATGCATGCGCATTCGTACCTGCTCACTGCTCACAAATTCATGCACGCACACAACTCACGCATGCATCTCAGACTCAGAAGCGCACGCACACACACACACAGATAGGGCCATACAGACACACACATACACAGCCGAGCCTTTGTTCTGCGGATGAGAGAGTGGGACCAAAGCAGGGACCCCCTGTACTGAGTTGGTCCCCTCCTGTCTGGCCGCGAGCTTCTCTCTGCAGTCAGGCAGCACATCACAGCCTCCACACTGCAAACAGACTGAGTACGTGGAGAGAATCCTGACTGCTGCCTCAAAGGCACCAGCCTACGTGTGACAGCAGTTCATTAACATCCACTTTTACTGTGTCTGCTGGAGCGACTGAGGGCACAGTTACATGAGCCACATTGGCAAGCGACAGATATAGAGTTCAAATTTCATAGTTACGCCAAATGTGTTTGTTGCTTCACCCCCATTCCCACTAGCACAACATGCAAATGGAGGATCCTGAAAAAGTGGCAGATGAACATGCAGTCAACTGCAATCTATGTCTGTAGCCTCTTTCGTTTCATGAAGAATGATCCACGCTCCATTTCCAAAGAGTGCTATCATGTCTAGTTCTTTCTGGCTGAGTCTAGTCCATCCTGGATCAGACAGGCAAGCTCTGGCACTGGAGGGCCCTTTCGGCCTTATCTCAATGTCTGGAGAGCAGAAGGGTTTCCCTGATTGCTCTGTGTGTCAGGAGGAGGTGTGCCACAGGTGGGTGCATGGCAGGCTCTCGCTTAACATCTGTCCCATCCTTGTGCATTAGTGTACCACGGTACATGAATAATCCCCCCATCCACTATTTTTTTGTTTGCTCGGCCTCACATTCATACATGTGCACGGGTTCACACCTGGGACTTGTTGGCACTCTTTGCTCTGTTTGCACTCATCTTGAATACTTCAGCATTCTTGTTTGTTCTTTCCAGGAGTTGTGTAATGTGCTCATCGGCCCATATATTGAGCAGCCATATCACATGATCTTGAATCTCCAAGTTTGCCCTCGGTTCATTTAGTTATGTTAGGCTTTCCAAGCATGAGTAACTGCTGGCTATCAGATGTCAACATCCGTCTGCTTATACCCATAAAACCTTGTGTTTTGGGGTTGTTTCCTGTAGTTTGGATTACGTTCTCACTCCTAATGAACTGCACACAAGAGGACGCGGTGCAGTTATTTGTTAGTTTGAACGGCATTGTTCTCACCTGTCCAAATGAACCAAACTAAAGGAGTAAACATTCCGGAGTTCGAAGAAACCGTTCCAAACATGCTTGGTGTGAAAACGCCCTTAGTGACAAGAAGCATGATGGTGGTTGTTGAGGGAGGGGAGGGCCGACTGGATTCTCTCATTCAGAGCTGGGATTTGAACCGACAACCTTCCGGTCACAAGCATGCTTCTCTACCCCACAGGGTACGGCTACCTTAAGAGTGTCTCTTAGAGTGTCTAGTTTTCTGTGACTGGGCGTCAAGTCCATCCGGCATCAGATAAACAGACTCCCATAGGAACACTGGACGGTCTCTTTGACCTCATCTCAATATCTGGAGAGCGGAGGTGAGCGGCGGGGTGGGTGCGTGACAGGCTGCCGCTCAGCACTCACTCCTACATCTGTCCCGTCCTTGTGCATTAGTGTCACACGTGCGCCTCGGCACTGACCCGCAACCATAAATCAGCTGGGCCGGGTCCTCGCTTCACTCCCCTGCCCCCGCTCCTCTGCTCCCCTCCCTCTTCGACTCTCAGCTCTCCTCGTCTCCCCTCTGCCAGCGTGCCTGAGTCTACTTCTCCATTCCGGCAGTGCGCCGCACCTGCACTGCGGCTGTCAATCAGCGGGGTTGGAGGGAGGACTCGGAGACTGCGCTCAGTTTAGCATGTTTGAGAATGTGTGGGCATGGAGCATTGCCTCAGCAATACAACCAAGTGAGCAGTTGTATTCTCATCACTCCCTGTCTCGCTCCTTCTGGCTTTGGCATATTGCTTCTGCTATATTTAAGCAGTGAATTGTGTGAATTACACCTCTTTGTGAAAGCTCCACTTTTTCAACACGTCAAGGAAGTTTGAGATCTTACTTACGTTATTCTGTCCCTGTCTGCACTCTCTCTCTCTCTCTCTCTCTTTCTGCCTGTCTCTCCTCCTCTTTGAGATGAAAATGAATTTGCAGCGGGCAGCGGCAGGTATGACAGAAGCAGAATTTCCGGCTGCACACTGTTATCCACTCAATTACCTTCTAATGATGTCTGAATGTGAAATTGTCTTCCTTACGTGTGTCTGACTGAGACCTTTTCTCTCGCTCTCTCTCTGACACTCCCGTTCTTTCACTGCCTCAGAATCACTGCAGACTGGTTGTACGGGTGACTGAGACAGGGCCATTATTTTAGAAAGCTGCTTAGTGCTTCAAAAATGTCTAAAGATGTCTCATCCATGGCCAGACAGCCTACTTGCTGTTAGGCTTGGGCGATTGGACAAATATATCGGCAATCGCCGATTGTTGGGCTGACGGTGGCCGGTAGGAACATTTTGACATATCGCCCAACCCTACTTGCTGTCCCAATAAAGCTTGATCAATCCCGTCTATGGATACACACTGGCCATTCAGGTACTGGCAGGATACTGCTAACTCGCTTTCGATGCTACCAGTGTCACTTTCTATCGCTCAGCGTTACAAAATTATTGCTTCTCACCATTTCACATTGTGTTGACAGCAGAGACAGCCAAATAGGTAAACACAGACATGGCTAATGTTTATAGGGAGAAAAAGTTCACCGACAAACAAAAAATGTTTTTTGGGTGGGAATCTACAAGCGGGAGATGAGTTTCTACTCTGCTTTTTTGTTTCTAACCATTTTAAAAACACCCTAAAACACTTTAACACTTTCAAAGACTTTGGTGATACCTTATGTTTCTGGGCCCATTTTGTTGTTCGGTGGTATATTTTTCTTATTGTGGATAACTGGCCAAATGTAGATGACGTGATGTCACATTGAGATATTTCCAGTGCAGCTACCATGGAGTTTAATAGTTTTTGGTGTCAGTCCCTTAGAATGTAAGACCAAGGGCTTCTTTCTAGAACTCACCATGTTGCACCGACATTCAACAATCATACAGGGAGAAATCCATCGTAGAACAGGCAGAGATACCAATTTCTCCACTGACAGTAGCCTCAATAGACCATAATGCAATGCAGCAACAAGACATGTTGCATTAAGGTAAGGGGCCCAACTCTCACTCTTTACCGAATGGAAAAACTCTCGCTCTCTTGCTCTTACTATGCTATCACTATCGCTATTGCTCTCTCCACCTACATGTTCTGAATGCAGCAAATGAAGGCACATTCTCTGGGAGTTGTGGAAAGGCATTCTGGGAAATGTAGGAAATCACTAACTGCAGTAGAAGTAGACGAAGTAGGTTGAGGGAAATTAGGTACAACAAAAAGGTAAATTACAACACTATCACCAAATAATGTACACTGATGTAACTATTACTTGTGGTAGTGAAGTAGGGTGAACTCCTGTGAGGAAGCCGGATTTGGGACGTAAGAAGAAAGAAGGGGTGAGAGCAGGTTTGTCATTGGGGCTATCAAGGGGGACAGTTCCATCAGCCCACTCTATACCAGCTCTCAGTGCTGATAAGACCTATTCTCACCCACGGTAGACGAGCACTACACCGACCGTCAGCCTGGAGTTGGTGAAGAGGATACACTTTGTTTATTTAAAGATATACGAGATTGGGAAATGGAAAAAAGGTCAAAGAACATAGGCTTTTTTCCTGGCTCCACGTATCTTTGCGAGGCTCTGGACGTTAGAGAGTGCCGTTATCTATGTTAGATTTGACCTTAGAGCCTTTTCTCCAGACTACTGCTTTCCAAGCGAGGGCACTTCTGGACAGCAATGACCTCTAATTGGCCCAAAGTGAGCGTTCTCAGCATGGTTGAAGCGAGAACAAAATTGGATTGGATGGAGTTTTATGTGGGAGCGTCATTGTTTTCTTTGTGTTAACACCTCTCTTTTTGCTTTCCTCTCCTGCTCTCTCTTATTGTTTGATCTCGGTGTAGTCGTGACTTGGTGTTCGTAGCGCTCACAGTCAGCCTCTCTGGGCTGACCTTCACTTCCATATTTCTCTGTTCACACTGGGGGAGAACTGTGCTGTTTGTCAAATCTCCATGGTGACATCTCTGCACTCTGTTGTTTTTATTTATTTTGTCCTCTTTACCAAAAATGCAATTCAGAATTTGTTGCAATTGCAGACATTAATGCAATCCACACACAAAGTCACAAAGGTAATCTGATTATTTTCAGTTACTTTTGGATTACCATCTGCGATCTGTTTTTTTTTTCAGTAACAGATTAAAGTTTTGTTAATTCTGTAAGACTGTTACCCATACCAAATGTACTGTATGGATGGAGGAAATCTTTTTTGACAAAATGATCCAGAAAGACGGCATATTTGCCTCTTGTCAAAAGCACCTAAATGATCACATACTGTAGGCACAGAGGCGAAATACAGCCAAATGGATCACCATGTAAACAAAGTCCAGCATAAAGATGTGTGGTTTGGCACATGGCCTCAAGCTAACCACATTCAGATGATTTGCATAGAAGAGGAAGACGGGACATTTTTCAACTCTGTTAAAGTTCAAATCACGTATCCATAATGGAAAGTATATGCATAGAATATAGGCTAGTCAATGTTGCGCATGACACACACATCTGTCTCTAGGAATTTTGTTGAATGATTTTGTATATATATTTTTTGACGTTTTTCATTAATTCATGAAGATATATAAAGTATATCTCTCTCACACACACACACATGCGTGCACACACAAGGTCTGGCCTCATACTGTATCTCAAAATGTGTTTCTTCTCTGTTGTTTATCAGTATTCATGTCCTATGTTGCTCAGTAAAATACTTTGTGACAAACATAAACACAATCAATTTGATGTGTGTGCGTGTCTGCGTGCATGTGTGTGTGTGTGTGTTTGTTCTCCACTAGGTCAGGACGCCCCGTCAGTTTCATGGTGGTCTTCAACACTCCCAACCCCCTTAGTAAGATCTCCTGGGTCAACCGCCTGCACTTGGCCAAGATCGCACTACGTAAGCACACGCACGCACGCACATGCACACACACACACACATTGGATTACTGCATCATTGCTATCTAAACAGGGTGATGTAAGGCGGTGAGATGTAATAACAATGTCTTAAGTCAGAAGCTCAGACGCGGCATCACTGTTTGCTTTAGTTTCTATTGGCTAAGTGAAAAACTGATGTTATGACTTATATAATCAGGGGGAAAGCAAGACTCTCAAATGGGGTCAAGTAAAGTGTATGAGCTGAGGGAAGAGGCAGACTGTTGAATTAACAAGTTGTATTCTAAGATGCTATCTATCCATTTTGGCTCATCATTCAGTAGAGGATTCAGTCTATGAAGGTATAATCACTTTGTCATCTAACGACTTAGGTCACCTAGTGTCCTTGAAAAAGCATTAGAATGTGTTTAATTCGGGGCTAGAGATCATTTATTAGGCTAAGTGCCACTTATCTCAAACCTTGGATATCTCATTGTGGAATAAAACTCAACATCCAGTACTGAAAGGGGGGAAATGGCCAGACCATGCCCAGCAGGGAGCAGCACAGTTCTTTCTTTGATCCTCCCATCCTCTTGCCTCCACCCCTTGCCCTGCCCAGGCCTGCGCCCACTATGCAGTCTGACCACGCTGTAGTACTGGAGGTCCTCCTCTCTGGGGTTCATCAATGCATGCTGTGAGCCGCTGGCAAAAGCAGAGACGGGACTACTTTCCTGCTCCCCCTCATTTGCCTTGAGCATTCCTCCTTGTCACGCACACTCTACTCTGGGTTTGTTGCGTATGCAGTTTGTCGCTCAGCGCTGTGCTAGCGTGTAGCGCCGCTCTCCGAGATCTGCAAAGGTTTCAAAGGAAGATATTGGAAGAAAACTAAATG
This sequence comes from Rondeletia loricata, assembly GCA_900302605.1. Lineage (NCBI taxonomy): Eukaryota > Metazoa > Chordata > Actinopteri > Beryciformes > Rondeletiidae > Rondeletia > Rondeletia loricata. Next base: position 5,359 of record OMLI01074429.1, on the reverse strand, counting down.
ACACAAGATGAAATGCCTCGCTTAGATGAGTGGCTAGAGGGTTGTTGTGTTGTTATTACCCAAGGACAGCCCGTTGGAGTTGGGAGAAGGTCATCTTTGTGCTTTACAGAAGTTGTCCTTGCTTGTCTCAATATTTTGAGTGTCGCTGTCCTTGTGCATTGCAATGAAAAGAGCACACAATACTGGATTCTTCCACTGTACTGCTGGCCTACCTTTCACAGTGGTGGTATATTGGTGCATAGAGTACATCTGTAGACTCTCCAGCAGAGCTTGCAGTGCGGTTTGTGTCAAAATGGCATCAAAAACATCAGGCTGAGCGGAGTGGATCCTTTGGCTGCAGTGAAGCGCAGCGTTCAGTCTTGCCTTGTTGCTCACACCTTTATCAGCAACACAGCAGGGTTACTGATGAGGACAGTGGCATCGCTATAGCATGCAGCTCCCTTCCCATATGGCTGGTGTGTGGACATAGCCAAATCATCCATGGCTGTCATACTCTATAATATAATGAATTGATAGAGACCATCAAAATCAAAGCATGAATTGTACAGAGCAGAACAAACAAAATTCTATTGCCATTGTTACATTTTGAATTCATTCAATAAACATTTATTTGGATTCTATTTTGAAAAATTATAAAAATGAAATCCTTGCTGTATTGCCTCTCATTTTCTTGCTGTCTTTGAATGTTACACTTGTAGAATACATTTCCACACCCTTAAGACATGGGATAAATCTAATAATTATCAACATATCAATATTAGACACATTGTTTTCACTCAATTTTCAGCACCGCCCGCCCCTTTCTTGTCATCCTCTCCTACTCCTTATCACAGACACTCTCATATATCATATATCACTGCACTTTTAAAAGCTCTGCAGTCCAAAATCTCACCCAGGGCACCAAATACAACAGGGGCTGGAGAGAGAGAGAGCACATATAGAGCTGAGCAATGTAAGCAAACGTACTACAGTAAAGACAATTGTTCTCAGCTTTACTTTTAGTTTTGTACTTTCGCAGCAATTAGCAGGCGCCCGCTCTTATTCACCTCTCACTAATAGCTGATGTATTCAAAAATAAACAGCCCACACAACCTCAACCCTCTGCATTTGCAATTTCACGTAGTCTCGCAAACCAAGGCTACTGGAAATGTTTTATGGTGATTAGCACGGTGTCTGCTGACACTTTGCTATTGATTGTCTGAGTGGAGAGGTCATAAAAAGTAAAATAGCGGCTTAGCAACTTGGACAAAACATTTTCTAAATTACATACATTACATTCCTAAGGGACTATACCCAGTGATTATGGTAAACTCAAATCAACAACCACCTATATACAGAATATTCATATTCACGATAGTATTAATTAAATTGTATTTTCTGGATGCCACTTACTAAAATATACACTATGAATTTACTTTCTAAAGGTTTATATCAAGGTGATACGCCCACACCCCTGTGTTGACAGCCCACTCCTGCAATGTGAATTAAAAGTAGCCACCACTTGTATAAAAATGTTGGCGTAGTTCTGCAATGTGTTCTCATACAATGCTCTTATGATATCTTATGAAAAGTCTTGATTCGTACTAAACCTATGCATGACCTAAACTTTGGTTAAGGTTAGGCATCTAAAACAATTTGGTTAAGCTTAGGGTAAGTTTGTGGTCATGGTTAAATCAGAAAAACCTTCACTGCAGAAAACTTCTTCACAAGTTGGGAACTGAACACGGGTCGTATTGTATACACACCCATCCAGTCACATGAGCCCCGTCTCCCGTTTCACTCCATTGGTAGAATATTTCACGAAATTCAGGTGCCTTACTTTTCCTAACTGTTTTGTGCTTTCTATGTTTTAAATATTTAACCCCAAAAGGGTCTTATTAAAAATATAACACCACAAAAGCATAAAGTAACGTTCAAAGATCATGAATATGTGGATAGTTCAATTTTTATAAAAAACTAAAAAAGGCAGATAGAACCTTATAATTAAAAGCTCACAATTTGCAATTGCGTCTAGATCACATACATTACTTTGCTCACGACCATACTTACACACAGCAGCACAGTGACACACTGGCACCCGTCTAATCATTCATTTAGACACAGAGGGGGCGGGGAAGCCTAGAAACGTTTTTCCTTCAATTCCGAGAGGAAATAGATCAGACAATTCCGTGTTAATTGCATTACACCCACTCGTTGCCTTCCCATTTAACCAAATGTAATTACAATAAGGGAGTTGTTGATTTAATTTCACGGATGGCCTGGTGTCGCCGAGGCTCTCTCGTCATCGCGGGCGGAGGCGGACCTGCCGTGAGCTCGGGGGAGACCTACAGTTGAATCAGCGTTTCAAACCCACCCAACCGTGGTCTTGTTTAGTTTGAAATGGGTGCCATGCTCCAAAACGTCCCCGAATGGTGGACGCCGCAAATAGCAAATGTTCTCATGCATGATTTAGTGAGTGATTAGACATCACGAAACTCATTTTTCCAGACTCATCACACACCAATGTTTATCCTGTTAGCTCCATTTAGAGGAAATACAATTATATCCCTCAGCTGTACTTCATAGCCCGCCCTGTCCCACACATCTGAATACCAATGGCTTCCCTTGACATTCCTATACATCCTATGCTATACATCCAAAGCACATAAGCCATACCAGTGTCTTGCCCATAAACAAAACAAAACAAAAAGGAAACTGGCACCATTTCTGTCTCGAGCACTTCCGCAACATTCTGCAGCCGGCGACGTGGATTTCAAAAAGTTTCGATGGAGATAGTTGAAATGGGATGCTGAAGCTTCTCTAGCAGCGAGGCTTTACATGATATAATATGGCAGCCAAGCCCGATAAGACGCGTTTCCAGTAAACAGCATTTGTCACTTTGCAACCACATGTGGTGTAGTTATGAGGCCTTGAAATAGAAAGTGAGAATTACCCCACGGTGGCGCTTCGCCGGGAGCCCTGAGGCCCATTAATAACCTGGCATGTGCGGCAATATGTGCCACTGCATCTTTTATGCCTCTCCGAGTGGCCCTACTGTTTCTGAAGGGTCTTCGTGAAATAGCCAGAAGCATTGCCTAATTAATGGGCCTTCTCGCCGCAGAATTAATTGCTTCCTACCGTGAATGCAGTCCCGGCCCTATCAGACCGGGTTAAGGCTGCAGACGTTGATGGCCCTCACACGAAGAACAAGAGGCGGTCAAATCATGAGAGATTGCAGCTGAGGCGTCGGAGACAGAAGCAGAGGAATGGATGAGGGTAGTGAGAGGGAGATATCGAGGGTGTGTGGGAGTGTGTGTGTGTGTTGAAAGGATGATTGAAACAAGCAATCAGTCCCACCGCGGGGAACAGAGGGCAGTCAGGGGGCTGTTGCCCGCGGTTACGCTGCTAAGTGTGTCAGTCTCTCCCTCTTTCCCTCGCATGCGGATCAATAGACGAGTGGAGTGCGGCTTGGAGGTTCTGGCACACACTCTGACACGCCTTCTTAATCCACTGTGTGATAACCTGTGGCATGGCCATGTATACCGCACACGAGATGAGCAGGGGTGTGTGTGTGTGTGTGTGTGTGTTCTATATCCACCCCGCTGCGTAGGCTTTAGGGGAAACTGCACTTTCATTAGCCAGAGAATTACGTTTGCTTGGTTGCTATGGTAACTGCGATTATTTGCATTCACTCAAATAGCGATATCTCGTGTGCAAGATCTAGCTTTTTATTTTGTGCTATTAAAGCAGTATGTCTACTCGATGAAATAGCTGAAAATATTTCCTTTTTGATACACACACACACACACACACACACACACACACACAAAAAGGCATTCACTCACTCTGTGCTGGAAAGATTTTCCCTTAGCCCTAAAATTAATCTGTCAGACAGCAAAGATTATCTCCCTATCTGGCTGTGCTGAAACATGGGAAATGTTTATGATGAGTAAACATTATCACGGATTTAATTAACAGATCCCACACTCGCATTGATCCGTGGAAAATATCAATTGCACTGGTGTATTTAATTAGTCTATATCTTTGCCCTTTGTGTCACCAGGGTTGATAGAGCGCCATGCTCGGCAAATTAATCTTCATCAGCAAAAGACTTGAAACAAAAGCATGGTTGGAATAAAGAAACTGAGAAACTAAATCCCCCTACTTAGTATTCAAACCCTCCACACACACATCTTTTCACCTCCTCTCGAATGATGTCCTTATATAGTTACAATGGATGGGATTGAGTACACAATAGGTGGAATTGACCTTAACTCTCACCTTGTGGAATCCCACCATTTATAGATTGCCTTTAATTACCATTGTGGATTAATAAAGTGCTGCTGTCCTACTTCTTGCTTGATATAACAGCCATATGAAAACAAAGTAACAATGTGACTTATTCACACATTCTGAGTCACCACTCTCCTCATTTTAGGAGAGAATAGCTTACATGCTGCTGAAAAATCCTCACTTTTATCTTTTGGCTCTCCTTGTAGCAAGCAAGTTTCACAGACAGGGCGACAGTCCCTTTCTAAGTAGCCTACGCCATTGTTTTTACAGGTTTTAGTCAGTTTAATAGCTGCAAAAGTACCAGGAAGCACCGTTATGCCTTTCAAAATCAAATTCTGATGCCATGGTCTGGTTATCTAAGATCCAAAACATTGTCCAAGTTGGTATGAAGCGTGCACTTGCCCGATTTCCATGCAAAAACAATGTAAAAAAAAGTTACAAAGACATTGGCCTAGTTTTCAGTGCAGTTTCACTTGTGTCACCGACTTACTGCAAAAGTGACAATATCATGATAACGTGAAATATGATCCCATTGGCAGATTTATTCACCTTATTTAACATTTCTACCAGTAGAATTTGAGATTTGAGATGAGTTTAGTTTAGTTTTAGTTTAGTTTAGTTTTATTTGATTGAAAATACACAGTGTACATACAAAACATACACATGGATGAAAACAACCGAGGATAAAACACAATAAAGTCCAAGACGTATTTCCATTGTGGTCCTCTTGTTCGAGATGGTAGCAAACATGTGTGGAGTCGAAGCGCTGAAATATAAAAAAGAAATAGTGCAATATATAAATAGCAATAAGTGACTAAAATACCGAACTGTACCGCTACACAAAAGTAGCACAAAATAAAAAAAGAAATTCAGAAGACAAGAACGATCAGAATTATCTATATACAGTATAAATCCTAGTAATACTAGTAATTAATAAAAGCCTGCTACTAGCATCAGAATCAAATTCCTAACCTTAAGGAGCAAAAGGGAAACTACATAGGAACTTTATCCATCAGCCATGATTTGGTTAACTTTTTAAAAGCTCTCAGAGTGGGAGTAGATTTTATTGACAGATCCAATCTATTCC
>OMLI01074402.1:0-15187 GCA_900302605.1 Rondeletia loricata | reverse complement strand
TCCGTCGCTGCTGTCGGACGAGACGGTGGCGTCGGTCTGCTGCACGCTGCACGAGGTCACCAGCCGCAACGTGGAGAACGCCAAAGCTTTAGCCGACAGCGGAGGCATCGAGAAGCTGGTGGACATCAGCAAGGGACGAGGGAAGGGGTACGAAACAGCAGAGACTCACTATCTTCTGTCTGAAAAGTCTTCTTTACAAGAAGTACCTCACCCTCACTTCAGAGTCACTTCCCCTCCCCTCTCAAAATGGCTGTCATCTGTGTGTACGTCTTTCCACGCCGTTGACCCGGCCGTGTGTCCTTGTGTCTCAGGTACTCTATGAAGGTTGTGAAGGCAGCAGCTCAGGTGTTAAACACGCTGTGGCAGTACAGGGAGCTGAGGAGCCTCTACAAACAGGTCAGCACTTCTGCTTCCTCTGCAGTGGAACACTGACAAATGATTTTGAACTGAAATAGCTGTTAGTTTAAAATGATCATGCAGCATCTTGAGGCAGACTCAGTAAGGTGGCCTTGTTTCTGGTGTTTCTGGTTGTTTCTTGTGTTTGTTTGGGCTCGGCCCCGGATCCCACTTTTATTATGTCACTGAGTTTTCGTTTGCTTGGGATTTTCCTCTAGGGAAGTTGCTTTAACAAAACATTGAACCCCGGATTTGAACCCTGGCTTACCTGGAAAATCGTACTGGTGAAATAGCTTAACTCAAGTTGTTCAAATATTCATAACCAGTTCTGGCCTGATCTGGAGTTGTTACTGCTTATACTGGTCTATGATCCGTGCACCAGTGTTTCCTCTGCATTAGCGCTGGTGTCAACTTTTCAGGAATTACATCAAATTAGTGACAAAAAATGACAATTAACTTGAAACGGGACATTTAGTCTAAAACAAAGAAATATAGCACAATTGTTGTAAATTAGTTGGATTCCCCCCAGAGTAACTTTGACCTAATTGACCTGAACTTTGTCAACGCAGGATGGATGGAACTACACCCATTTCGTGACTCCTGTCTCCACACTGGAGCGAGACCGCTACAGATCTCAACCAACCCTGCCCACCAGCCCCCTGCAGATGTCCCCCGTCATCCAATCAGGTGAGAGATCCAGCTAGCAAGTTTCCATCTAACAAGGAGTCGGCAGAAACATGTTTTACCATGTAATGTAAATATGTGAGTGAGACAGGGTGTGGTGTATTTATGTCACGGTTTTGTTTTGTATGGTTTTAAAGTATTAGTATTGTGTCCAAAAAAAATATTTCTGTTTTGTTTTTTTGTCAGGCGGAAGCGCAACATCCTCGCCAGCGATGCTCGGGATAAGAAGACACAGTTCAAACCACCAGAGGGCGCAGTCATCTATGCAACTTGATACGTATTATGGGGACAACAGTTTATACAAACAGCAGTACACAGGTCAGCAATGATTGTCTGGTGATGTGGCGTCCCTCAGGGATCCATGTATGGACCACTGGACTTTGTGGTCTTCTTGTCTACCTGGTAGAAATGGCATTCATGTTGGTTATTAATGCACAAAATCCAAGTCAAAGTTGTGATTCTTGAAGAGTTATCTTTATGTCAAAATCAGGAGGTTACATGTATTGGATGAAGCAGTACTGTATTGAGTATTTAGGCTAAAGTTTTGTTTTCTCTCAGGGTCTGAGAAGAAAACCCCATATTTCATTGGGACATATTCCTCCCAATCAGGAGAGGATCTAAGAAGGTCCCAGGTAAGATAATTCAGCCCTAAACTAACATTTTACTCCATGTTTTTCACCACTATGAGGAAGCGTCTGCACATCCAAACATCCTAACAAACTTCCTCTCCCAGCATCCGGAGCCATTCTACGACGAGCCCGACGGCAAGAACTACAACAGCTACAGAATGTACCTGTCGTCCCCACAAGGCTACGGGGAGGAGCGTTACGAGGACGATCCGGTGCACCTGACCCCGTCCTCCCCGGAGGGCTACGCCAGCCAGTCCCTCAGATTCAAAGCCAACACAAACTACGTGGACTTCTACTCCACCACACGGAGGCCTTCAAACAGGGCAAACAAGTACACCGGCTCCCCCGACTCCTGGGTGTAGAAAACACCACGGACGTTTACCTTCAGCGTTTGGCCGTTTGTTTCCGTGGGTGTTTGTGTGTGGGGAGCGCACGTTGGTATGTCGTATGCTTGTGCGTGAGCGTTTCGGAACGTTTGAGAATGCATGTGAACGTGCGTGCATCTAGTGTTGAAACTGTACTGAATGACCCGAGATGGGTTTCCAACAAGCATCTTTTGACTAAGTTCGTTTTTGTTCCATTGTAAGTGAATGGCGCAAAAGGTGACCTCAGTCAAAAGATGGTTTTGTGAAAAACCCCAGCCCAACCTTCGTTGTTTACCAGAGTTTGTAACGTCGACTGAAGTTTTTCTCTCTCTGCAGTAAAAGTGTGCAGTGTGTGTTGGCTTTATAACATAAATATCGTCCGCCAGCATCTTGAATGCGAGAGAAAAGGAACTTCTTGCAGCTGTACATCCTGTGAAAAGACCATAACTGGGTAAAATACTATTTGCCAATCATTCTTTGCATTTATTTTAACCTGCATGGGTTACCAGAAGGGAATGGTTTTCCACATAGGACAATATAATGACTGCCAGACATTTTAGACAGTCAATTTATTATTCTGTCTGTGCTTAACCACTGAAGTAATACTACTACTAACTAAACCTATATGGTATTCCAAGCAGGGTAAAACATACTCTGAAATTTATTTTCTAATATTATTTGACCCCGGTCTGGAAAAGACGAGCTTACGGACGAGCGTCTTCAGTCTTAGGACGCTCAGAGAACCAGAGTTACATTAGTAACCCTTCGCTTTTCTGTATGTTGGCCAAAAACTGCAGTATATCATAAAGTATGTGAAAGTGAAACACATGTGGAAAAACACGTGAAAAACAATTTGTACAGATACAATGGTTTAACTGTCATGTTACATTGTTGTATTCAATATGTAGAACTTTATATGTGATTGTGTGAAGAATTTTCTATTATTTATTTATTTTTTTTAAATTAATTTACTTGTGACCCAAAATACCCCATTTTGTCTGTTCTGTCCAAAACTGATAATGATAATGTGCAATGTTACAGAGGGAAATATATGTATAGGGATTAAAGATTATATCATGGCAAGATATCTTCCTCTATCTCATTTTGAAACAGAACTCTGAGCAAAATAACAACCAAAAGTTAAAGTTAAATAGATATATCTTTATTAGCTTTAATTGCATCAATTGAAGGTATGTTCAGAGTTATGATGCCACAGCCAACAGGAACAAGGGGATTATAAAAGTAAATACACGGCGTTTTGCAAATGCTCACATCCGATTACAACCGCCGTTTTGCGCAGCTTTGGCTCAGTTTGTCCTCGTATCCCTGAGCATGCCTTTAAAACAAACTCTACTCCATGCATTTCTATTCGTTTACTAGTCGTATACAGCAGGCTCTCCTTCAGTCTGACTGTGGCTGTCCAAGTCAATTAAAACAGCTGGGATCAAACGAACAACCGGCAGCCAATTTACATAGAAACATTGAGTAAATAAGCAGATAAATAGGCTTAGAGTGGTGATACGCTTCGGGGCAATGCAGATGGGCAACGCTCCCAGCAACAGGCAACAAAGTGAACCACGGGCAACAATATGTTCCTCTGTGATTAAAGCAACAATGCTGAGGCAACTCCTTAGGGTTCTGTTGCCCAAAAAGTTGCCCTGTGTATCATCGCCCCTAGCAACTAAAAGTATCATCTTGCTTTAACGGAGGAAATACTCATTGAGATCATTATGTACATTCAAAAACATGCTCAACTTGCAATACCAAGGAAAGCAGCACAGACTGATGAGCGGGTAAACGGGTGTCATCCATTACAATCTGGTGCCTTTTATTTTAAAGGAGGAATTCCACTGGATTTAAATTACGCTACTTTCAGGGTGTTATTCTGCAGAAGCATGGACAGTCGTGTATCTGAATCATAAGTCTGAAGATGCTGAACATAAGTACAGGAAATTCAGCGGTATTCCCCTTTAACAGACTGCTCAGTATTCTTTTGTTAGGAATAAAATAGAAGTCTGGTTGTTCGGATGTTTCTGAGGGGTTCTAAAGGCACAAGGTGTGGCAGAATAAAGACAAATAAAAACTGTTTCAGCCAATCAGAGGGATCGTTATCAGAGCTTGTATTGGGGACGAGAATTAGTTTTGCGTTGGACTGAGAGAAATGCATCGCTCTGTCCCGGTCTGACTGCGTAAGAACTCTGACTGGCTGATCAGCAGCTTCACAGCTGAGGTACAGAACGATGCAACACTCTTCACCCCAAAACATTACAGCAAAACTTAATAGGAGCTCCAAAGTGAGAGATTTGAGAAAAGAGTCTATTCGTAAAGTGACAACTGTCTGATGGTGCCATCAGTATCACACCATTCAAATACCAATGTTTGATTATGGATACTTTTAAGAAAATACAAATTTTGTGTGCATCTGGAACAAATTACACCGTATCCATCTTAACAAGTTATTTATTCTAATGCAATTAAAGTGACAATAAAATTCTTAAAACAAGTTGATTTGCATTGGAAACAAGTGGAATTCACTCGCCACACTGACTGATTTTATCCACTTGTTTTAAGAAAAATATTATTTTTAAGACAATACTAGACTAAATGACTTGATGTATATTTTTCACAGCATATTCAATTAAGCTAGAATGTCACATCTGTTTGCATTTCAATGTTTTTGACCAAAGACGTTCTTCAACAAAAATCTACTTAAACTACTTGAAAGCAATGTTGTAATTTTGCCACATTTTCTGGACATTTGGTCAATGATGCTCGAGTGGATTGTCCTCCGACAAAATCATCTATCACACAAACTAGACTGCAGCACCGTCCCCCGAGTCTAGGAAACATCTGATTGGCTGGTCAGCGTCCCTGCAGGCGTACGGTGCAATACAGTCAATCACACGTCCTTTCTGCTTTACGACAGCACCTCCAACTGTGACAATATCCAATTCCCTCTCACTTTACATGAGATTGTCTATTACTTATGTGTGAAATGTCTTTACTGTTCGGTCGGTAACTAAATGGCCAGGTCTACTTTGGTAGTAAATAATGACAAAATTTAATTAAAAGACAATAAAACAAACAGATAAATAGCTGAATCGATCAGTCTGTACCTCTAAAATAAAACGAGCAAATGGCAAAACAATGTATAGTAAATGAATAAGTGTGGGGCAAACGCATTAAGTTAATGCTTTTATGAAGGGTTGATGGCTCGGGTTTATTGATTCTGCATTGATAGCCAGGCAAAGAGCTGGTTTGGTTTATTTGACCCCGCTTGGCTCTTTACTGGTCCTATCCATACAGTTTGTTTTAGGAATTTAGAGCACTTCAGTCACTATATCACACCCAGCGTCTCTTGGCATGTAAAGTAGTGCAAAATAAATAGTGAAAGTTGTCAGATTATGGATAAACTGAAAATTCAATACAAAGTTAATGTGTTGAAAAAGACCGGTGCTTTCGGGGTTGATATTTGGAGAGTCCATTGGCCTGTTAGGACTGCAAGCAACAGGTAAGGAACTATAATGAAGCAATTGATGAGATTTTGGTCGGAATCGATCGGTGAGATAGAAAATGATGGGAAAATAGGATCCAGGTGGAAAATGGCCTCGCATTAGCTTCACTGGTGCAGGTACAGTTCACCCCAAAAAAGCGATTTAAGAGCCTTCATTCATCAAGGTATAACTCTATGGTAGTACCTGTCACTGTCATGTGCATTACGCTATAAACATACAGGAAAGCAGTACGAACATATAGTCGCAGTATATAAATGCAGCTTGTCGTAACCCAGTGGGAGAGATGTGCAAATCATAAATGCAGTAAAGTAACAGTGCAGCATTTCAGTTGGTTTTCCCCTGGAAGAAAAACTGGGCATCAGCACTTCTAATTCATCTCTAAATCCTTCAGAGAAAAACTTTCAGGGCCTCATTTGTAAATAAAAATGTTCTTTTGACTTTATGCTTTATTCTAATGCGTGATGATTTCAAAGATTATGATGAGAACAAATCAATATCTATGATCATCTGTGATAGGAGGTGTCTTGTTGATAAACCCCCAAAAATACAACAATATCTTTGAAAATGGTAAATATGAGTTTAAGCTTTTGATACATCACCGAAAATTGGAGGAAATCAATGCAACCCGCTGGTATTGATCAGTTTTTCATAAAGCACAACTTAAGAGCCTTTTTATAAATGAGGCCTCTGATTCATCTCCATTCAGCAAAATGAAATGTGGTTTACGTTACATTCATGTTTCATATCAATATATACATTTCGGGAGGATGTTTCTGTGGGTGGGCGGGCTTCTCTGAGAGGCGACGGTCTGTTGTGGTGGCCTCCTATTGGTGCTTCAAGAGGAGGGGCGGAGCTTATGGTTCCAAGTAGGAAGTGGGTGGTGGAACATGCTTTGAGTTGTTCATGGTCCGTCTGCAAGAAGGAGCAAAGGTCCAGTTTTACTGTCAGTTCTTTTCCCACAGGATTTGAGGCATGATATTGGTTTTAAAATCAAATGTCAGACTTCAGAATCAGTTTAATCACCAAGTTTTAAAAAATCTTAAGGAATTTGCCTTGGTGAAATTGGTGCAGTCACACAGTTCACGTCATGGCGGATATGGATATGTTGGACTTTTTTGGAGGCTCTGCTATCTCGGCAGTCCAAGGTAATAAAAATCCAAAATATCAGTTATATTCACGCTAATACAATCAACTGTACTTAACAAAAGCGAGCAGCAGTTATAGTTGATTTTAAATTCATAAATAAAAAAGTTGTCTCCGATCTTTGTGCCGAAAAAGGCTGCCATGTGTGATAGGGCCGGCATTTCAAAATTTGAGGAGGGCGACCTAGCTACCAATCGGCTGTGATGCTATGCTCGGTGCCGAGTGGTAGCTAGTTAGCTGTTAGCTACTAGCATGCTAGTTAGCTAGTATCGCTAGTATCTCTTCTTTGCTTATTTTTGTCCTCTGCTAGAGCAATGTTGTATAAAACTGGATGATGTGACTCTGCCACGATTACAGACTCCTCCATGTTGGATATTCTTTCAACATGCCCAAAGCAGCATTTCTATTGGCCGACTCACAGGTCAAAGTTCACCACACATGAACTCGGCGTGAACATATGGGGGTGAAATTGCTTCGCAACCAGAAATGTTTTTTTTTATTCGCCCTTCATGTAATTTTCAGTGGAAGTGAATGAGAAGCTAAGCTAGTTTTCACGTTCCTTGGTGCATCGTCTGATCTGAAATCTATACTCTCGGCTTTTGCCCTTTAAAACACAAAAAGTAGCAACAAATATTTCTTACATTCAAGATCACTTTCTGCAAATGATAACGTGAACACATTCCTATCCAACAAAGGGCGTCCTCTCTTTTTTACTTACACCAGGCGGTAGGTTTACTTGCTGTTGTGGTTGTAGTTGTGGCTGTAGAGGCCTCCACCCCTGATGGAGCTGGCGATGGGGGAAGACAGCGGATGATGGCCTGGCCGGATGGGCTTAGCTAAAACACACAGATCAACCAGCAATGATTTATTAAGTAATATATTCCTTTTTGTATATTGTATTTCGAGCCATCGACAGGACAGTAAATAACTAAAATGGTTGATGATACATTGGTTAAGACGCCTGACTCTTGTCTCCCTCTCAGCTTTCCTTCTGTCTCGATAAAGACCCGGCCCTAAAGCCAATGGACTCCAACTCAGTGAGTCCTGGTCTCACCGATCTGCGCAGAGTGCCCCCTCCTGGCCATGTTCTTGGCCCGGACGGCCTCTTTGATGCGGTCAACCTCCTGCTGGTAGCGCTTGCGGTCCCTCATGGCGCTCTCCTTGGCCTCCTTCAGGGCGTTCTCCAGGGCTTTCACCCTCTCGGCCGTGGCGCGAAGACGCTTCTCCAGCTTGGGGAGTTCGCAGCGCAGGTCTGCGTTGTCGCGAACCAGCTGGACGGGAAGGAGAGGACAGGCGGAGGGTTAGCTTTGAAGACGGGTGTGTTATGCTTATTCATCATTTCATAGTTTCAGCACAGTACCTGCTTGTGGACCTTGGTGAGCTGCTCCAAGTTATTCTCCAGGAAAGAGATCTTCTGTTTCTGGGCGACGCTGCCGACTCCTTCCTCACAGTCCAGCTCTGCACTCTGGACACACAGGGAGATTAAATGAGCTTAAACAAACCTGGAAAACATGATAACAATCTGCCATTTTGAGAACAATGATGCTGGAGAAGAAATGTGCCTACTAAACCGTCTGAATTCACTATACTGAGTCAGCAGGTAATACAACCAGTTCAGTCAAGCCACGTCTGTATATCGTAGTGTCAGTGTGGCATTGAGTATTTCATATTTTAAACGGATAGTTTGGAATTTTTGACATCTATTCTTATTTTCTACTCACCTGTGATGTCGATCGGTACGGTAGATAACGTTTTCACTTTAAGTCGATACTTTGGACGTCATATTGGACGTAAACAGGGTCAAACTTCATTCAGCTCCAAAAGCACGTTGCACGTAAAGCGAACATAACGCCCCGGCAGTCCATCATGGCGAAATTCGAGCCGTTATTTCATCATTTTGAAGTAAAACTATCGTGTCTCTATCTACCAAAAGAAGAAGAAGACGCCGTCGACCAGCGAGTATCACTCCGCCGCACACAGGAACTCCAGCAAACAGTAAGAGACTTAGCGACAGTTTGACTTCAAAATTATGAAATAACTTTTGCCATGATAGACTGCCGGGGCGTTAGGTTCGCTTTAAGTGCTTTTGGAGCTGAATGACATTTGACCCTGTTTACGTCCATTACAACTGCGGCTCGCTCGCAGGCAAAGTATCGACTGAAAGTGAAAATGTTATCTACCGATCGGCAACATCGCAGGTGAGTAGAAAGTAAGAGTAGATGACCCTTTAACACTGAAAACAACCAGAGGACGTGGCACGCTGCCGTACCTTCTTGACCCGCGTGGTGAGGTCCTGAATGAAGAGTCTGCGCAGGTTGTGGAGAGTCTGCAGCTCCTTGGCCTGGGAAGAGCAAAGAGGAGACTGTGGTGGTTAAAATACAGACTACAAATAAAATACAGACTACAAATAATATACAGTATTCAATCTGCCGTACATCATCCATCCATCCATCCATCCATCCATCCGTTTCACTCCACTGGTTCTCCAACGCTTAGCATTTATTCCATGGAGGTCATTGTTAATCTAACTATGTATCTTCTTTAAATGATAGTGCTTTGCAAATGTTGAAAGGAAATATATAGAGTGGTATGTATAGTTTACTGTCTATATGTAAAGTGATATGTATAATTACTTATATACTGTATCATGTTTTACACTGTCCCTTCCCTGTCCCGTCTCTGCACCAACGTCAACAAGACAAATTCCTGGACATTAATTTCATACTTGTCGATTAAAGTGACTCTGATAACGAATCTGATCCTAATTCTGAATCTGATCCCGACTGATGTGACTCACCACGGTCTCCTCCAGGCCCTTCAGGTCCTCCCTGGCCTGTTCCCTCTGTTCATTCAGCAGCCTGGACGAGAGAGAGAGAGAAAGAGAGTGTGGTTGCCATTTAAAGCTGCACAAGGCAAGAATTTAATGTCAAAATCCAGCCGTCTTCTCAGCCTCAATCACAAAGTGGGGCTGCAACAGAGAAGAGCGTCTCATCCCCACTAACTGAGACGACAACATTTCTAGAGATCAAGACCTGACGGAGGACGATTGTTGATTATGTCGTCGCCAGTTCTACGTTTTCTCTTCATGATCAATTTCTTTCAACCCAGCACCTGAAAACGGGATGTGCGTATAATTACTACTATTTTTATGTTATGGGTAATGAAGTCCTTCAAAAATTCAGCTATCTCCCGCTGCCACTCGGAGCCGCCAAAGCGGGGAACGTAATCTTCAAATTTTTCTACGTAGGCGCTCAACGTAGTTTAACAGCACGAGGAAGAGTTACATCAGATAACTGTGTATTAGTAATACTGCAGATTGACCCCAGTGTTAATCGGTACCTACATTAGTTTCTGTAGCTTCGAGTCCTTCTCCTGTTCTTCAGCCTTCAGTTTGTCGTAGTCCGACATGAGTCTCTCCTGCTCCAGTAGCAGACCCTGGTTCAGACTGAGGGGGGAAGACACGAAAGAAATAAAAGATTTGTCATTTAAACTGTTGATATGATCTACTGTCGATTATGAGTTTTGTTCCAAAATGAGAACAACCCAGTATTTGCACAATCTGACACTGAAACATTACACGTTACATTACAGCATACGACAAACAACCACCAAGAAATCAATTACGCTTTAAGAAAAGCATTAATTAATTATTTCCCCCCTTAAAACAGCCCATCCTCATGTAACTTACATCGGTTGAATCCTACTTACGATGATGTTTGCTATAAATTTTCCTCAAAGATTTATGTCAGGCTAAAAAATGGTGGGTGAACTCTATCCCGCAAATAAAAAGGGTGGGTAATCTGAGTTGAGGTGTGTTTACCCTCCACCACGTCCCTGGTTATATCTGTTGTTGACTCCCTGCCTGTATAAATGGATAAATAAGCTGACGATGGCACCAAAAGCAAAGCTGGTGCAGAGCGCTGTGGGATGAATAAAGTCTCAGGAACACTAATTTGCAGTTGTGATCGCCCGTCTCATTCGATGTCAGGAGTGTCTACAAATAGTTGGCAGCAGCTCAAAGAGATAAACAGAAGCTTGTGATGTGAAGACGCAGGTTCTGTTGTATGAATAAGATGACAAGGAGAGGGTAAGACGACCTTGGATGTAGGGTAAGACGACCTTGGATGTAGCTCAATGGGATGAGCAGGTGCACTCGATGCTGGTTTTGAATCCGGACCGAGACGTTGAGATCTTAGACATTATTGTGGTTAGTAGCGTGAATAGTTTTATACTGCACTGATTGTTTTTTTGTTGCGTATTATAGTATATTTATATGAATGATTTTTGCACTTTGCAGGTTAAATAGTGTATTAGAATTTACTGTGTAGTGTATTAGTTTATTGTGCTTTGTATTATTATATTTTTAATATGCTGATGGCTCCTGCCAAGGAACTACAGATGCAAATTCGCCTCTGGCTGTACTTTGCTGCCATGTTATATTCTGCGCTGTCCGTGTCAAATTAACACATAAAATAAAGTAAAGGCAGGTTAACTGTCTTGCTCAAGGGCACATGGCTGCTGATGGGAACAACCACAGTCTGTCCACTACGTCACCATGCCACCACAAACTGATTCATACATTGGTTCTTTGATTAATTTGACAAATATGCAAAACAGAATCAAATTGTCACAGTCAAGGCTTCAATGCCAGCAGCGTGTTGTCATGACACCAAAACAGTTTTGATCCTGTATGTGTGTGTGTGTGTGTGTCTGTGTGTGTGTGTGTGCGTGCCCCCTCACTCGGTGAGCTCGTCCAGCATCCTCTGCTTGTCGTCGATCTCGTCTCGGAGGCGGCTGAGCTGCTTCTGATGCGCCTCCCTGTGGTTCTCCAGCTGCTCCTCCAAAGTCTTCTGGAGGAGGGAGACAGGAGGACACGTTACACACACACACACACACACACGCGCGCACACGCACACGCACACGCACACCAGTCTTCTGCAAGAAGGTCAAGAGTACCGACAACATGCTTGGTGTGAATGTGCGCTGCCTGTAAGTGAAAAATATAAAAATCACGCTATTGACTAATGTAGTTTCCAAATTATAATAGGCGGCACTTTGTTTTTGGTCCACGTCTCCCTACCTTGATCTCCTCGTCTCCGTCCAGTCTGCTGATGTCCTCCTTCTCCTCCCCTGACACCTCGTGCATTTTCTCTGAGGACCAATGAAGAAGAGGGGAAGGCATTTTAGTTCCTGTTATCTTCCTGGCGTTCTTGATTAGATTGTTTCATTTGAGGTGAGACGTTTAACAACGTGTCACCTGCACAAACCGTATTTCTCTTTTTTCTTGTGTATTATATCTAAACTAAACGAACTAACTGACCCTGAGCCTGGAGTCTGGCGAGCTCCTCGGTCAGGGCGTCCTGGCTTTCCTCCAGCTGCCTCTTCTTCTGCTCCATGTTCTGCATGTAGTCTGTCAGAGACTTGATCTTCGCCTGGTGCTGCAGACACGGAGAACAACACACAACAGAGAGGAAAAACATTTAGATAAGAAAATATAGAAAGAGAGAAGGACTCTTAATTTGACATTTCAGTCATCTAGCTGATGCTCTTATCCCACAGTGACTGCAACAGTAGAATAAGCTTAAATTCCAGGATCTCCAACATTACAAGCAACCAACAGTAAGGAGTGCAATTACTGCTTGTAATTTTAAGTTTTAGTGTCCCATAGTCTAAATGCTGTTTGAGCGGCTTTTCCATTCTGCTAAGAATACAATTCTGGAGGAAACGCTGAATCCCTTGCACAATTTTTTATTTTTTGCCATGAAAATTGTCACATTTGAAGTTACTCAATATCACAAAATATCGGCAGCTTCAATAAAAAAATATAGATATCAGTATTGACCTTCAAAAATTCATATCAGACTCGAACCCTAACCCAAGTTTCCTATTGGGACTTGAACCTGACACTGCATCAAGACACTAGTTCTCTCTTACTCCACCCCTGTTGCCTGGGGGATGGTTACCTGTGAGATGGTTACCTGGGAGACGGTTACCTGAGAAATCATTACCTGACAGACGGTTACCTGGGAGATGGTTACCTGGGAGATGAGCAGCTGACAGGACGCTAGCTCCTTCTCATTGGCCTGGATCTTGCGGTGGGCGTCGGCCTGGCCGCTCTCCAGCTGCTTGCTGCGGTTGACCAGAGATTTGACCTCTGACTTCATCTTACTGATGTAGAGGCGAGCCATGGTGAACTCCTCCTCCACAGCCACGCCGTTCCCTTTACCCTCCGAGTACTGAGGGGGGAGGGAGAGGGAGGTTAGGGTGTGTGTGTGTGTGTGTGTGTGTGTGTGTGTGTGTGTGTGTGTGTGTGCATTCGACCGTCCTCACCATGGCGGTCTTGATGTCGTTGGAACCGATGATGGCTCCGATGTCGCTGAGGTCTCGGAGCAGCAGGTTGAGAACCTCGGCGGCTCTCTTCCTCTGGAGGCCGCTCAGCTCCTGCAGCTGACTCAGCTCTCTCTGCACCACCGACAACACCGCCTGGCAGGCACACACACACACACACACACACAGACGCACACACACACACACACACACACCACACACACACATCGTTGTCAGTGTGTTTCTGCACCAATACCCTCCAGATGAATTCCTGGACATTTATTGTAGTACGTGAATGAAGTTATACAGATAGAAAACACCTAAAGACAAAGTAATTGTATCACAGCATTTTTAAACCAACACTAGCTACATTTCAATACGCGTCCTACACGGCCTCTAACCAGCCTGCTGCCCTATAATAAATACATTCTCCTTGGACTAACTTCTCCTTCCATTACTCCACCATAACACAACTTCAAAAAATGACAAGCTTGAGAAGGTTGATGGGTTTTTTTGCTCACCGTCTTCTGCTGGAGCTCCTCGGCCAGCTGCTGGTTGACTTGCTCGCGCTCCTCCACCTCCTGGCTCTTCTGGTCGTAGTTGACGGCCAGCTCCTCCAGGGCCTGCAGCACCTCCTTCACCTCCTCCTTTGCCAGCTCGTTCTCCGTCTGCAGCCGGCAGAGCTCCTCCTGGATCTTCTCGTAGTCGCGCCGCGTCGACGCCAGGAGCTACGAATGGGGGGGTGGATACACCCCATAGTTAGACAGACAGATGGGTAGACATACACAGATTGACATCGTCATTCGTTTTGTTGCATTAGTTAGATCTAGGTAGGCTAAATGGTTTGTTAAGATGGATATTTTTTGCAGTGTACTTCCTCTGAGGTTACAGTTTTAACAGGAACAGAGGAGACGAACCTCTTCCTGGTCCAGCATCTGCTCCTTGAGTTTCTCAGCCAGCTGACTGTGTTGGTTGATCTCATCGTCCTGCCGAAATGACGATTTAATTAAGTCAGTGGTCGGTCAGTCAGTTAAGCCAGTAACTATTTGCGGAGAGAGTTTGCAGTAAAAACACATCATAAAAACACATAAAACACAGTCAAATCAATAAAACCAGTCAAATCAATAAAACCACCGTAAAAACATCAAGAACACAACATTAAATCACAGTCAAGGCAATCCAGTATTGCATTATTGCCTTTCTGAGGACTTGCGTTTTGAATATATTGAATATATAGTGAGATACAGAGAAAGGAGGTGCGGCTTCAACTGAGGTTTACGATGCAACAGCAACAGAGGAGGAGGAGGAAGCTGTGGAGGACAAACTGAACATCCTGAGACTCACCTTGTCGTCCAGCTGTTTGTAGAGGTTGCTGATCTCCTCCTCGTATTTGCTGTTCTCCTGGCTGGAGGCCGTCCCTCCTCCTCCTCCTCCAGCAGGGAGCAGGTTGTCTATAATGGGAGTGTTGTCACAGGGCTCCAGGCTCCTCTGCTCCTTCGAGCTCAGCTGCTGCTCCTCCTCGGGAACGTTCTCCCCTGTAACGTACAGTCGTCTGTTAGACCGGTGGTTCTCCACCGTTTGGGCTCGTGACCCCCTTTAAAACGAAACGCCCCGTCACAGGCGGCGTACGCAGAGCGGTGAACGGTTCAACCGAAGAATGATTTTCATGTTGCATTGAATCATGTTGTATTGTATCGTATCATGTTATATTGTATTGTATCATGTTATATTGTATTGTATCATTTTGTGTCATATCATGTAGTGTATCATATCATATTGTATTGTGTCGTGTGTTGTCGTAAGACAGAACTACCAGTGTCTGCACAGCCTGATACAGGCAGTATGAGCCAGCTTAGCTCAGTACATAAAGAATTGATGTTGCAATAACTATTGACGTTTTAAGTGAGAGCTGCTTCTATTCTCATGAAAGCCATCAGCAAATGAGAAGAGGGGGAAGAGAGAGGAGAGGGAGAAGAGGGAGAAGAGAGAGGAGAGGGAGGAGAGGGAGAAGAGAGATGAGAGGGAGGAGAGAGAGAAGAGGGAGGAGAGGGAGAAGAGGGAGAAGAGAGGAGAGGGAGGAGAGAGAGGAGAGAGAGGAGAGGGAGAAGAGGGAAGGTGAACCGGGCGG
>OMLI01074397.1:0-11701 GCA_900302605.1 Rondeletia loricata | reverse complement strand
AAAACAACAGTGCGCCTTATAATCCAGAGTGCCTTATATATGGATTAATTCTGGTTGTGCTTGATAATGTAGCTCTGTTTGTCCCTTACAGGACGCTGTAGTTCGGTAATTTGTTCCGTGTAGGACGCCATCTTTTTTAATGTTTACCTCCCTACTTTGTAAGGGTTTGGAGCCAGCAGCCAGAGAAGACTAAGAGTGTTGTCGTGAGCAAATAAAGTGCCAGGTCTCTACCACAATTCAGAACTCCTGTGTCCGGTGCTTCGTTCTTCGTTCTGGTAAACTACAAAGCCGCACCGCTTGCAGCATTACGGCTACCGTAGTCAGGAGCGTCGCGGAGTAATACATACTGTGCTTCACCATAATATTACAGTGTGTGTGTGTATAAGGACCCCAAAATTGCACCTGTCAAGAGACACGCTTACGACGCGGACTTCAAACTCAAGGCTATCAGTCACGCAGTAGAACATGGGAATTTTGTTTCGCTTAATGCGCCTTATAGTCCGGTGCACTTTATATATGAAAAAAGTTCGAAAATAGACCATTCATTGACAGTGCGCCTTATAATGCAGTGCGCCCTATAGTGCGGAAAATACGGTAGATCAAGTTTGTTAGGACTTGATTTGACTGTTTAACCAATAACAAACTTTTCCATCATCACTTGAACATAAATATAAAGCACCTTTGTGGTGAACTTGACAAACAAATGGATGATATTTACAGAACAAACACAGTATAGTCAGGTGGTTGGCAACAGGAGGATAGATGGAAATTGTTATACAAATATATTCAAATTTTTGTCTTGTTTCCAGGATGTGGTATCTGACCTCCACAATTATTATTTCTTTCTTAACATACAGTATAATGAAAGAGAAATAATGTACTGTAATGGCAATTCTATTTAACTGGAGATATGCAGGTATTACAAGCTTCTTTCCCTTTGACATGTTAGGTGTCACACGATGAAACACTTTCTGGCAAAATTTTCAATGTAATAAATGGCCCAAAAAGGCCAACATTTGAAGAACATACCCATTCATGGTCAGTGCCAATGACCGGAAGTTATGTATTTTTATCTCCTGCCACTGTGGTATGCGGACATTATGTCGTCATGGTGGCGTCTGTGTGTCTGTCTGTGTGTAGACACATTCTTGTGAACGCAATAACTCAAGAACAATACATGATAGAAACTTCATACTTACACCACAGGTCGATGATCTGAATAGATTTTTGAGCACCTTTCTGCATAAATTTGCATATTAATGAGGGGAAACTGATTTTCTTGAAACTACTATAACTCCGCTTTAAGATACAGAGTTCATATTAATACCACCCATGTGTTATGTGAAGACAAGTATGTTGACATAAATATTTGCTAATAGCATACAATAGCATAACTGGTTATGTTTAATATATCATGCTGATTATGGCATTACATTAGGTAGCACAAGTGCATCTTATTTAAAAAGTTCCCTAAAGCAAATGCAGGCACTGCAGCTGTCAGAGCTATGCAGCTCAGTGCTAGGCAGTGCAACAAGCATTCTGCTGAAAAACATAACAGATGTGCTTCATATAATTGTATTTGTTGAGAGAGATTAGAGACTAATTGTTCCACTTCAGCTTTGTTTGATGAAGGATGTTGACTTTCTAGCTAAACTCCTTAGCATCGAATGAATGACAGTGTTTAAATAACTTTTTGATAACAAATGGCAAGCTGATTTACCAAATGAAAACACAGAATTTGATGGTCTTGCTTGCTAGACTCGGCATTGGTAATCATTTAAATTATATAGGCCATATTTGACAGAAAGGGTCTTCAATCACAGAAAACATTTACAAGCTAATAAATGGTTCACATTTTCCCCTTTTTTTCTCTTTCTGCCTGTGTAATGGTGTGTACTATAGTGTATGGTCGAGAGTAACCCACAAGGGAATGGCACGTAAATAATTTTAAGGAGGAGCCAGTCAGTCCTGACTCAGTTGTTTTCCATCGGTGAATAGCTGCCCAACCAGAGTAGTTGTCTGAGGGCAAGACGCTCTTTATCTCCCCTCTTGTATCACCTCGGGAAGGTTGGTGTCAATGGGAGAGAAATTAAGTGGGGGAGACAACATACTTTATCATATACTTGCTATCTAAGCTGCTTAAACAGTAAAAATATGAACAGTGCTACTCTTCATTTTACATGTTTTCTCTTAAGTGGGTGAAATACTTTCTTTGAAATGCTAGCTACTTGCTGTTGACAAAAATGAATTTGCTTGGTGGTAGTCTATGATTCCAAAGCATATACATTTGGCTGAGAAGTTACAAACTTACTTGACAGACTGACTTCAAATCATATCTTAATTCCATATCTCCAAAAACCCTTACAATGTGTTAAACACCCTTTTATAACTACTAAGCAGTAAGCAACTGGTCACTCAACAATTTAAACCATAGTATCACTATCCATGAAGAAAGGTATTTGCTGATATCCTGGACATCATAAAAGAAAAAGACAAAAGTGCATTTAGGCATCTGTTTACAATGAAAGCCATAACAACATACAGTAAGTGGTAAAAGGGTAAACGGGTGTAACTGAATGCCTCTAACCCTAGCTCACTTGTAATTTAGAGAAACACAAGCAGAAAACCTTACAGCTGACCCATCATCATAGCCATTAGTTATTAAACAGACCCTTGTCAGGGAAGATGTAAAATTTTGACAAAAGCTGGGAGATGTAGTCCCTCCAGCGTGTGCTGGGTCTGCTCTAGGGTCTCCTCCCAGTTAGTCGTGCCCAGTACACCTCCAAAGAGACACATCCAAACATTTACTGAT
The DNA here is from genome assembly GCA_900302605.1 of Rondeletia loricata. Classification (NCBI taxonomy): domain Eukaryota; kingdom Metazoa; phylum Chordata; class Actinopteri; order Beryciformes; family Rondeletiidae; genus Rondeletia; species Rondeletia loricata. The sequence goes on along the minus strand of OMLI01074397.1, from coordinate 8,889 downwards.
GAACTCAGACACATTGTCACATGCGCGCACACACAAATACATACACTCACATACAAAGGTACATGTTACTTATTAACATACACATTCACGTGGTTCTGTCTGGATGTTTTTTGTTTGTTTGTTTCAGAGCGGTGACTGACAGCATTAACCAGCTGATCACGCTGTGTACCCAGCAGGCTCCTGGCCAGAAGGAGTGTGACAACGCCCTGAGAGAGTTGGAGGTATGCAAAGCATTACCACTGTCTAATGGAACAGGAACACAACCAGCGCTCATATTGGCAAAGGCTCTCTAAGTAGGAGTTTTGATCTAGGGTTACTTACCACACTCCTTCTGAGTTTCAAAAAGAAAAGAATAATAGCTGGCACTTCTTTCTGAATACTAGCTCAAGTGCATAAATCCAGCCTCCTAAAACAACAACACTAACAACAAGTAATTGTGTTACTTTGATCGTCTTGTATTGATCAAGCCTCATGCAAGGATCTCCAGCATTTTACTGATCTAAGAGTTTGTCTCCCAGGCTGTCAGAGGCATGCTGGACAACCCCAACGAGCCAGTCAGCGACCTCTCCTACTTTGACTGCATCGAGAGTGTGATGGAGAACTCCAAGGTAGGCCTTGAAATCAAACAGCCCAGTGATCAAAACACCAAGCTTTCTGCATACACACCAAAGGCCAGGGAGAGTTGTGCATGCATGTGTGACCTGTGTGATCTATGTGCATGCATGTGTGACCTGACCAAGGAATGCAACAGCTTAGTGCCCTAATTCCTCCCTCTCTTCCCTCTTTGTTCTGCTGGTCTTTTCTTTGCCGCTCTGTCTAGGTCCTGGGAGAGTCCATGGCAGGTATTTCTCAGAACTGCAAGACGGGAGACGTGACTGCCTTCGGAGAGTGTGTGGGAGCAGCCTCAAAAGCCCTGTGTGGCCTCACTGAGGCCGCAGGACAGGTATACCATGGGTGAACTAACACTTGCACTACAGGAGCTGTTAAATAGTTCATATTGCCTATTCATTGGTAGGGGAGACACTGGTGAATGGTGATGTTAACTGTATTTTCCTTGTTCATTAACTATCTGTATGATCCACAGGCCTCCTACCTGGTGGGTGTGTCTGATCCCAACAGTCAGGCGGGGCATCAGGGGTTAGTGGACCCCATCCAGTTTGCCAAAGCCAATCAGGCAATCCAGATGGCCTGTCAGAATCTCGTAGACCCAGACAGTAGCCCCTCCCAGGTACATGGACCGACGGTATTCTATATCTGTTCAGAGCTGTCGGTTAAAATGCCATGTTAAACATGACCAGATGGGCATCTTAGCTTTTCTGCAGAGAATTTTCATTTAGGCGTGAACTATTCCTTTAAGATAAAACTTGTAAGTGGTTAATTTCACATTTTGCTCTTTGTAATGCTCCAGGTGCTCTCAGCTGCCACCATTGTTGCTAAGCACACCTCGGCACTGTGCAATGCCTGCCGTCTGGCTTCCTCCAGGACAGCCAACCCAGTTGCCAAGAGACACTTTGTCCAGTCTGCCAAGGAGGTGGCCAACAGCACCGCCAACTTGGTCAAAACTATAAAGGTAGGGCTGCTCCACCAGTCTCATCCAAGGTTGGCTCTGTCCTCTAATCAGCATACCATATTATAGGCGCAGATTTAGGTATTGATGGTAGTGACATGTCAAGACCAACTTTTATGGGATTGACATTGTTTAATAATATGAATGAATCTCCTTTTGAATGAATTGTGAACCATTTCTGATTCATTTCTCCTCATATTTGTGCCCCATTTATCAATACATGGATTGATACAAGGGGAAGCACTATAGAATGCAGTGGTTACTCTAGGCAACTACTGCATGCTAATTTCAATCCATGCACCTTGTATTCTCTCTCTCTCTCTCTCTCTCTCTCTAGGCTCTAGATGGTGATTTCTCAGAGGAGAACAGGAACAAGTGTCGAGTTGCCACAGCTCCACTTATCGAGGCTGTGGAAAACCTGACAACATTTGCCTCGAACCCAGAGTTTGCCAGCATCCCTGCTCAGATCAGCAATGAAGTATGGATGTGTGAACATTAGCGTTTGTAGTATTCATGTATGGCTATTACACATAGCAAATTGCAGCATGTGCTGCAACAACAGAATATTGTAATAAATTCATTCTGCATTCTGGCTGATGTTGCTTGTCTTAAATTTGTTTTTCTATAGGGCTCTGCAGCACAGGAGCCCATCGTCCAATCAGCATGCTCCATGCTAGATAGCTCCACCCACCTGCTGAAGACTGCACGCTCATTGGTGATCAACCCCAAAGACCCGCCCACCTGGTCTGTTCTGGCTGGTCACTCTCGCACCGTGTCTGACTCCATCAAGAGTCTCATCACAGCTATCCGGTTAGTGAGTGACCATTGGTTCATATTTAACAAGTTCAGATTGTGTACAGTCCCACAGCGCATAGATATGATGCTATATAAGGAGACCCCCATTAACTTTACATGTTTTAAAATTCAGATTCTGAATCTGCCATAAGTTTTTCTGAATTTCAACAATAAAAACAACATATTTGTATTGTTTTCAGTTTTTTGTTTTGGATTTGATAAAGAAATGCATCACCATTTTAATCCTCTTGTCTTAATCCACTCAACTCTACTCCATTTCTATGTGGCAATGACATATAGTTCCTACTGAATACGCAAAGAGGATTATGGGAGTTGAAAATTCACAGCTAAGGTGCGAAAATTCAGAGTTAATGTTACATTTTCACAGTAATACAACTTTTACTTCCTTTTATTCATTTTTCCTCAACAAAGAACAGACATGATTTGTAGAAAATGATTTCCTCATGTGCTTTATAGCTATACTGTGATGAAGTTTGATAGTGCACAGGTATAGAAGAGTGATGCGTCTCACCCTTTGTTGACTGACCTCAATTTGCCTCTTGATGACCATGGCGCTGTGGCAATAGCGCCGAAGTTTAAAAAAAAAGTGAACATGGGGAATGCATCTAATTAACAAGACGAATTTGATGAGATCAAAAAGCAAACAGACACAGAGGTCGAGGTGGAAAGTCTCTCAAAGTTCATTAGGACATAACATTGCAAATTGTGTTGCCACCAGTGAGCCAACTCCAAAAAGTTCTTATTAGTGTTTCCACCAGTAGTCTTTCTTGGCAATGTGGGGGAAAAAAGTGAAAATGTTTTGTACGTTACATTATACAAACGTTACACTATAAAACGCCCTTGAGACCAATGCAAGGTTCTTGAGGTGGGCTGGCCTACTCAGCCAATTCAGTGGTATGAAAAACACTAGTGCTTACACAACCACAGCTATCGTTAACTTTTAATCTAAACTTTTCTCACATTTTCTCAAACATCTTCACATTAGCATTCACGCACAGCCAGCTTAGCACCTCTTCAGTTCTGACGTTCAGTTCTTGTTACAGTCCTCCTCTGGACTACAAATTGAGGACTGGGATTTAGACCCAGGCCTTTAATGGTATTCAATGATACACCGCAGTGCCAAAGAAGACTCATAGGAATGGACTCCATCCTCCAAATGCCAATCTCACATCGTTGTTAAGTCTCATTACACACAAAGTGGAGTTTTTATTTTCTAACAGCGTGTCGCTATGCATGGAAATGGATGTCTAACTAACGTCCCTGTGGCCTGTCCCCCAGACCACTTGGAGGCTTCAAACCTAATTTGGCAGCCCAGCTTGATCTCTCTATGTAGTGACGAGACCCCACAGGCTCCATTTCATGATAATGAGAGGAATGATTCAGTAGAAATGATGTTGGGGGGGGGAATGAAACGATATCCTGCAGCCTGCTTGTGTTTTAACAAAAATTAAGCATGTTAACATTCTCACCTCCTTGCTCTCTTCCTATCTCTTCTAATTTCTCTTTTTCTCTTTTTTCCTCTCTTCATACCCCTCTCTATCCCTTTTTCTCCATCTACACCCCCCCCCTCACTCTCATATTTGTCTCCCCCATTTGTCCCCCTTTCTCTCGCTCTTCTTCTCCTGTTCCCATTTCACTGTCAGGGACAAGGCCCCAGGCCAGCGGGAGTGCGACTCATCAATTGATAACATCAACAAATGTATCAGGGACATTGAGCACGCCTCTCTGGCAGCAGTCAGCCAGAATTTACCCAGCAGGGACGACATCTCACTGGAGGTAAGTACCCATCAGAAAACAGCTCAATCTCATCCACACTCAAACAACTTCTCAGTATATGTTTTTCTTTTGCTCTCTTCCTCTTGCTGTCTCTCTCTCTGCCTAATAAGCTGTGGATCTATTATTGGAAGTTTTAATTAGGTTTTTATCCATTCTAGGTCACAAATGGCTCATTACACAGAAATCAGGGATTCTGTAGATGCTGTGTTACCATTTAGCTCCTAATACTGGTATATGTGATTTAATGCCACCTAAAACCCTTTCTACAATACATAGATGCTTTGGTTTGATCTGTGGTATGTAACAGATCCACACTTTGGCTAATTGTATTTTTATTGGGTGGGTACCACCCTTATGCCCTACACCTTATATTGGTATGTTTTTATGCAGAACTTTATTAAGCTCACTTGCTAGAGGCTAGAGTACCTTGGGGCAAATCTCTCCCTGTCTAGTTCTCTGCCTAGCGCTTTTTACAGATCCAGGCTGAGTTATTGGAATTTACCCTCGTCTCTTGTAAAGGTCCAACACAAAGACTCATTTCTTTTTTCTCTCTCTTCAGGCGCTACAAGAGCAGCTGACATCCACCGTGCAGGAAATTGGCCACTTAATTGACCCCATTTCCATTGCTGCCATAGGCGAAGCTGCCCAACTAGGACACAAGGTATACAGGGCAGGGAGTTATTAATTACTGTAACTATGAGTAACAAAGTAATACTTTTCTTTTTTTAAATGGCTAGTAGTATTACAGATATTTCCTCAAGTAACACAAAGTTAATAGAAATACCTAGACTTTAACACATATTGGAGACATACTTTAAAAGGTGAGCAGTTAAACAAACGAAGTCATTCACTTGTTATAAAGCACAAATCAAAGAAAGATGGCAGCTGTGACTCCTCTTGTCCTTGTGAAAACATGCCATTTACTTTAATTTAATTGAGGGGAAAGGGCAAAATATTGCAGTCTTTCTAAACTTTGACCCTGTGTGTCTCAGGTGACCCAGCTGGCTGGCTACTTCGAACCATTGATCATGGCCTCTGTGGGTGTGGCATCCAAGCTGCAGGACCACCAGCAGCAAATGACCTTCCTGGACCAAACTAAGACCCTGGCCGAGTCTGCCCTGCAGATGCTGTATGCCGCCAAGGAGGGTGGAGGAAACCGCAAGGTAAAACCATCACACTTTTCACTCTTGCTGTTGCATTGCTGCTCAACCCGCAGTTCTCCACAAGCATCCTGTGGTTCATGCCTATTGAGATGAAACTGATTAGATGCAGTTATCGATTGTAGTATTACAACATACATTTTCATTAGGACTTGGATTCACTGACAAAATATTTTCATCCCAAAAAATTTTCAGCATGCATTATGAATACGAACATAGCTCTCACTGTGTAGTGACCGAAAGAATGAGATCGCGGATACAAGCTGCCGAGATTAGGTTCCTCCACAGGGTGGCTGGCCTCACTCTGCGTGATAGGGTGAGGAGTTCAGTGATCCAAGAGGACCTCAGTGTCCAGCCGCTGCTCCTCCACATTGAGAGGAGCCAGTTGAGGTGGTTCGGGCACCTGGTAAGGATGCCCCCCGGGCGCCTCCGACTGGGAGGAGACCTTAGGGTAGACCGAGGACACACTGGAGGGACATCTCCCAGCATGCCTTGGAGCGCCTGGGGATCCCCCAGGAGGAGCTGGAGGAAGTTGCTGTGGAAAAGGACATCTGGGCTGCTCTGCTGCCCTGTTGCCACCTAGACCCTGACCCAGATTAGCAGCTATAAATTGGATGGATGCATTATTAATCCATAAGAAGAATAAGCCCACAGCGTAATGATGCAGCGGTGGTGGATTCTCTCATTTGAAATGAATTAACCTCCCTCAGAGATGGGACCTCACTCAGATGGGATCACAAGTGTGATCCCATCCTATTTTACCTCATGGTGGAGGAAAACCTAAGGTAGTTTGACCTGCAGTAGTAATGAGTAGTAATCCAGAGTAATAAGGATAGTAATAGTCTAAAAGGAACAGAAGTGGAGCAACTCTCTCCTATTAGAGCTTAGAGAAGCACATTTTCCCCATGTTTTCACTGGTTCACTCTGAGCAGGGATAGCTTAAAATAACTGTTCATCCCTTCAGCTACAGTCAAGGCATTAAATATGCATCTATCCAGGGTGGTTAAAACATGCAGCAAAAATGTCTTTGGGAATGCTTCTTCACAGCATTGAATTGTTTATTTTATTTGACCTCTGACCTCAGTGCCCAGTTGGAGTTCTTCAGTTATGACCCTGGAGGTAGTGCCACATCCTAAGTTGGTGGCACACGTTAAGGTAATGCTGCTTTCCATTTGGCCTCGTAACTCGTGATTCACGAGATGCTGCTTGGAGTTTTAACAGGAACGCCCCTCACGACTTGTTTTTTCAACTCGTGAACTCGTACCACTCGACCCTACTCCCAGTTCACTCTGGAAGTCGTGAACAAGATGGCGGCTCCCTGTGTGACAAGTAGTGAAACTTTAGTAATACTGTTTTATTAGCATTTCTGTCTTATTTGTGTCTCATTAAATCAGTCGTACACACAGTATCCCCCAACTGTTATCTGAGGACATGTTCGCTGCCTCTTTTGTATGCACAATATACTGCGTAGTGCGTTGTAATGTACTGGTTTGGCAAAGAAAGCTAGCTAATGCTACAGCAACTAGCTAGCTATTTGATAACACAGCAGCTAAAGTGGGAGATATTTCGGTTAGATTCGCCCTAAAATACTGCAAAATGATTGTCAAACCAGTTGTGGGTTAACGCCATTGAAAGAGTTGGGCCACAGTTATTTTGTTGTCTTATGTACTCCGAAACCAAAAATTTAAACATAGCTCTCCTGGAGGCGTCCATCTTTGTTCCGAGTTGTTATTCGTGTGTCTACTGGAACGCGATTACCTCGCGGGTGATGTCATTCTCCACCACTTTCCACCTCCCACTCACCACTTCCCAGCCAAATGGAACGCAGCATAAAGCCACAGAAAAGATTTTGATTGAACTACATGGTGATAAGCAGTAGCTGAGGTGTCTGCTAACTGAGGCCTTGAATATCACTAAAGATGTATGGATCATGTGGTTCAAGGGTTCAGAGTTTTCTGGTGTGCCATATAATATTTAAGTTATCCATTTAACAGAAGGATCCTGTAATTTCAATGGATCAATTTTGAAGAAGATTATACACACACACACATTTATTCATATATTACATCCCAAAATATCTGATGTGTGCTCACGCCTTGGTGTCATACTTCACAGGCATCCCATACTCATGATGCCATAGCAGAGGCTGCCCAGCTTATGAGGGAGGCGGTTGATGATATCATGGTGACACTGAATGAGGCTGCCAGTGAAGTGGGCATGGTGGGCGGTATGGTGGACTCCATCGCAGAGGCCATGGGCAAGGTGAGTGGTGCTGTGCATGGTCTGTCTCATAAGACGTTTGCCTTTTGGGTGCAAGGCGAACACTGGCGATCATAACACACAAGGCAATGCCCATCAACTTCCTATTTTGCCTGGATTGTGATTGGTTAAAGAAATTGAATTTTCTTCTGTCTTTAGTACCACTTAACAACAGCTTCAGACAGGCTTTTCTTTTGCACTGGCAAAGCGCTGAAATGAAGTGAGGGGAAAGGTGTGACTACCCAAGACTATACCGCATATGGTGCCATTTAAGCATAATCTTAATGGACTGGTAGAATGGTACAACTGGTAATCTACTGGTATGGTAGAAAAGAACTTGGTTTGGGCGAGTGCCACACACAGCATAGTGCCAAATTACCATACTAAAAACGAGTGGGATAGAATAGATTGGAAGAGATTACAACAGGCAGGGAAGTTAATTTTATTTATCTTTTTCCAGGATATCATGATTTTGGACACACAACCAATTAAGATTTCTTTTTCCTACTTTTTCACCCGCTATTTCCTGTCTTCGTGTGTACTGTTTTGATCCCAACCTCACCAGCCATTGAAGCAGACGAAAATTGACCCTAGCAAAGCTATTCTCAGCCAGTGTCAGGCCTTTGGACTATCTCTCCAATTAACAGTCAAACTGTTTGCAAACACATCTGAGATGTGAAACAAGACAAAGCCTTTTATCTCAAGTACAGACAGAGAATAGCATCTCCTAATTATATCACTCCTGTCTTTCTTGAGCTCCGAGTGAGACTTGTTATCTCAAAGGTGCAAAAGTGCCTCAGATGTATTATGGCGCTTCTCCACAGACCAGCACGGCAAGGCACGCCACGCCACGGCACGGCAAGCATTTGTATTTAGTACCCGTGCCGTTTTTCCCTGACCTTCTCCATTACACAACAGACCTGTGAAGCGAGTCGGGAAGGTAGGAGGAGTTACGTGATAAGAGCGCGACATGGGTGTGGCGTATTTATTCACGAGACACAACACAACACAGAGAAAGCAACGCATGTGGCCATTTATAAAGAGCGACGATGTAAACAAAGACCACAGGTGTTATTGACGGCGGATCTCACATCCCCATTTTGGCACCAAGAGAATATCACCGTGAGTTTTTCAACCGCAAGGGCCGCCGGCACTCCATCATCCTGCAAGTCGTTGTACATGGAAAGGGAATGTTCTGTAATGTCTGCACAGGGTTAGCATGACGCCCGTGTTCTCCGTGTGTCGAAGCTGTGGGAGCTAGCCAGCAGTGGAAACCTTTTCTCAGGTCGCACAAGGAACATTGGTGGATAT
>OMLI01074391.1:3976-15310 GCA_900302605.1 Rondeletia loricata | reverse complement strand
TGTTTGTTTTCTTTTAGTAACGTTAGTTGAAGATGTCTGATTATGAGGATCGTGTTCCTCTCGCGCACCTGCGAGCCACCGTAGTACCGGATGCAGCAAGGTGCAGCACAGACAGCATTCTACGCCACAGGGAAGTAGATCTGCCGTGGACCAAACATTTTTTTTACAACTGTCGACTTTTCCATACACCATTGCAGCATGTAAAATTTATACTACACACCAACAAACTAAAACTTTGTTTGTTTAACAAGTTGAGTGGATTTAGGCAGTTATTTAAAGAAGGCTAGCCAGGGGGGACAGTCTGCCCAATGGCAACATGCTAATTGTTAGCATTGGTCCAATCCAGTACAGCTAGAACAGTGAGGTGAAGATACAATCACAACAGTCCTACGTACTACTTTGGGGGTAAGTTAAATAATATGAAAACATTTTAAATGGGTGCAATATCCCTTTAAGGTAAGGGAAAGGCTTTGGTCATGGTTAAATAAGAAAAGCGGTTGCACAAAATTTAAATTTGACTCACGGTAAAAATTTCCTCCGTACAAGCTGGGAATTTAACCCTGGTCGCCGGCATCCACCACCCCGACCACAATTCCCTGACTTTCCACTGTGCTACTTCAATGTGAGACTACTTCCTATTTATAGTCGTGCCTCCTTCACGTAAACATTTGGTGCTGGGAACATGGAATTTTAACACTTTACGTGCCACTAACACGTAATTTGGTGTTAACAAGTCGTGTTCAGTTTAGCCCCAAAGGAACGCTATATGGCGTTGATTTTTACATGCCATTACTAGCGTCCCAAACACTTCTATACAAAACGACCTACCAAGCACTTTATTGTTGTGTGCGGTTTCCAAACGGCTGCTCCGTGGTGGCTCAAACTTTCACCCTTCCTCCTTGGCCTTAGTATCATGTAGACCATACCATCAAAGTTCCAATAAAGCCCTTAGTTTTCCCAAAGCGCAGCTTTAGGGAGCTGGGAGCTAAAGCTAATGCTACCTCACTGATGACGTCGCCTCTACGCTGCCGCATACACAGGTCACGTAGCCCTTCAGAATAAAGGTTCCTCTGCAATATACCAAACAATACTTTGCGGGATGACAGTTGATACTTTGTGTAAAACATTATTTTTAACTGTTTTATTTAGGTATCCATATTTGGGAGATGTTGTTCTTTCCAAACAAATGATGCACGGATGATTCTGGGCTTATTCTGGGCTCTGATGACATTTGTAAATATTGGTATGTGACTAAAAGGCAGATATGTTTGTCAAAATTATCTATTGAAATTTAACGTAGGTAATTGTCTTCATTTTGAATTCTTCAACACATATTAGCCTTTCCTATTTTTTATATCCTTTATTCTGAAGGGCTACGTGATCTGTGCATGCGGCAGCGTAGAGGCGATGTCATTAGTGAGGTAGCATTAGCTGTAGCTCCCAGCTCCCTAAAGCTGCATTTTGGGAAAACTAAGGGCTTTATTGGAACTTTGATGGTATGGTCTTCATGATACTAAGGCCAAGGAGGAAGGGTGAAAGTGTGAGCCTCCACGGAGCAGCCGTTTGGAAACCACACACAACAATAAAGCGCTTGGTAGGTCATTTTGTATAGAAGTGTTTGGGACGCAAGTAATGGCACGTAAAAATCAACACCATCTAGCGTCCCTTTGGGGCTATGTTCAGTTCACGTATTTGTGTGAGATCAGGTTGCTGAATCTACAGCATATCAACAAATGAGGAGACTCCACATGGTCTGTGCACTGCTGTGCATAGGCTAGACATAAGCAGTGGTCTAAAGTGAACAGGCCACTCTTCTACAACAATAGCCATTTTCCAGTGTCAAAACACCTCATTCAATCTTGTTGCTAACCCTCTGGAGCAAATCAATGAGGTTCATTAACTTGAAATCCCAAAGGATTAACTTGTTGCTTGGTCACCAAGAAAACAAAAAATAGGGACTAAAGCTACTCCATCACTGTAACTGGACAGTGACGCAAGGGCATTCTTTGGCTTCAGTAATGGGACTTCCTGCAACACCGAAGACAATGAAAGGGCCCATGGATTGATTTGAGTGGTCTTCCATTGATTTAAGTACTGTGTGTTTGTAGCCAGCTTTGTATGTTGTCTGCTGACTCTCCATGACTCCTTCCATTCTAAACAAAGAAGGACGCATGTAGTAATGAAATGTATTCTACAGACAGAGAGATAAGAACGATGTTTGTTCTGAATTTAGCATGTTCCAGAACATTATTTTGAGCAGACTTGCAGAGAAGATACACCAGAGGGAGCACGTTGTGTTGCCATCAGCATCACACTCACAAGACGCCTCACCTGCTACACAAATGTTATATCTACTACAATATGTGAATTTAAAACAACAACGCAGTCCAACTCAAATACACTGAAAAATGGCAGCAATTTGAAAAACTGTGTATGTATAGCTGAAACTTCTGTATACATTTATTATTAATTATTGATACCTCTTGCAGATGAAACATGCTGTGAGGGGATTGATTGGTGCATTATGATGACATATCAGCTACATACATCACTGAATGTCTACAGGAAGGTATTGATCTACAATGCAAGATGTTTTTTATGCTCAACCTCTATCATGCCATGATGGCAGTCTAAATGATCATGTGAAACTGTAGCTCACTGTCCTCTTGCTGAGCAGAAAAGGCTATTCACAGCTATTGATCCCCCTCCCCTACAGATACTGTCTATCTGTTAGACATATCGAGAGAGGTTGAATCCTAGTGCCATCTTTTCCTCAACCCTCACATCTGAGTATTACATCTTGCAACTCTCAAAGCTGTGTTGACTGTCTGAATTTGTTTAAATTGGTAGCGTCCACAGGTGGCGGATAGTGCAAGTTCCTTCAGATATGGAGGACAGCTACGAACTAAGCAGGTACTACCTGATGAATAAGTAGTCGCGGACCAAAACAGCGGAGGTTAATCAGGTGTGGAGGGACTAGCTGATTGGCTCCTCTAGCTCCAAGTAAAACTCCACATGCACCCTATGACATGGCGAGACCAGGCCGCCATCAACAAAAATTCAACATCAAAACATCATTACACAATCAACTAGGCCTACCACATACATCAATTTCCAACATTACAATCGCTTTTATCATCTAACTGAGTGCCACAGCGGAGACAAATCAAATGAAACCAATCTTAACTCACCCTCACTGAGAACAGGAGGTGGCGTTTTTCGGCTGAATGAAACACAGTCCTTCCACTCATACCTGAATTTCCTTGTTAAGTCCTTCTCGAAGGCAAGCTGGGTCAAATGGGCCTTGTTGTTGATGTTGTTGGTGGTGGTAACTTTAGCCATTTTCGAATATCCATTTCAGCTAGTAAGAATCTACCGTGGAAATGATCCTAAGACACTCATTTACATATGACACACCCAAAATGATGTGCATTTGGCGACTCTTGGCCTATAAAAAGGAAAGCCTGTTGCAGCAAAATTTGCATTCCCTTACATGCAAGCTACAGAGTGGAACATAGCAAAAGATCCAATAAGCTGAAATTTACCGAAGCAGAAGTTGACGTTTTGGTTGCAGATGTTGCCATTGCCACCAAGAGGAGTTTAAATTCTCAGGTCAGAAAGAAATTGTCTGATATTAAACTTAACACCAAAAAAGCTGTAGCAGCCTATGATGCCAGTAATTCCAATAGTTTTCCATGCATAACACAAATATATAGTTCTTTGAAATGAGCGTACACATTTTCCGAGCAGACGTGAGATTGATCTAGGGCTACAACAGAGATGGAATTGATTAATACCGACTTTTGCGGTGAAATTAGCATACGCCCACTTTAAGATAAGATTTGATTGTGCGATAGCTTGATGAATGTGGGCCAGTGTCTTGCTCAAGAACACTCCAGGGTGGACAGTCAGGGTCATGACAGGGATGAAACCTGGGACCATCCAGCTACACGACAGTCTCTCTAGCAACATCCTCCTGCCGGCCAACTGAAATTCCTGCAGCAAACAACTTGACATTCACTTGTGACTGAAGCCCTATGTAAAATGAGCATTGAATGAAGTATGTTTTTCTTAAATGACACAAGGATGAGAATATGTGAAGAAGAGATGAGAAGAGAACAATAAAAGAATCCTAACTAAAAATCACCTATCACTACAAAGAACAAAGCTGCCCTGAAGTTCAGTGAACATACATCACATTGGAAAGCCATTTACAAACCTGTCAGTACACAGACCAACCTCAGCCTGACTTTCATTACCATTGTTATTTGGGGTTCTTGCTGTACTATACCATCGAGACAAAATGAGCTCAGCATCACCCTTTCTGTTAAAAGCATGGACTTAGTCTATAGTTGCAATGTCCTCTATGAACTTCCTGCTGCAGTCTAGGGCAAGCAAGTGTGAAGCTGAGCTTAGCTGTGCTGCAGTGATGTGTGATGAAGGTTTAGATGAGGCCTGACCTGTGTGTCTAACTGGTGCAGTAATGGATGGGTACTTGTTTAGATTTGCAAACTCACACATAGGACATGGTGAGCAACCCTATGAAAGGTCAGAACACATTATCGTTGCTGGCAGAGTAAGAAAGTGTCATATCCTACTACATCCTGCTGTTTAGCTTCTACCATTTCCGAGGAGAGGAGAGGAGAGGAGGAGAGAGGAGGGGAGAGGAGAGGAGAGGAGGAGAGAGGGAAGAGAGTCTGACACAAAATTAATTGACATGACATCCACAGTTCTCCCCTGAGGCCAAAACAAGGTCCCTCTCTGAGCTGTAGAAATATTCCTATTTTGAAAACAATTAAATTCCGCCAGTGGATGGCATAGGTGTCTGCTGTGCTGACCTCTAACCCAGTCGAGGCATCAGGGAGTCAACTGACATATTTACCTCTATGGTGGAGATGCTCAGGGCATGTCCCTTTTTTTATACAGTCCCCTTGGGCGTATGTCACTCTTGACTCTTCAGTTCATGTAGATGGTGGATCAGGACCCCATTACCCCACTCGCCTTTTGCGACCCACCTGTTTTTTATTAGCAACATAATGGCACAGATACATCGTCAGAGCTAATCAGAGTCAAATGAAGGGAAGTAGTGGAGTGAGACTGCAGGAATTGCTTTTTCCCCCTCCCTCTCACTGCTGCCATACTGACAGACCCCTGTTAAACCTGTTCAACCTCCTTCTCTCTACTACCTTCTACCTCTCTCTCTCTCTCCCCCCCACTTATTTCATTTTCCTCTTTCTAGCCTCCCCTCTTTCTCGTGCTCTCCCCTCATTTTTATTTCTGTCGTCTGTCCTCTCACGGACTCTCTCCTTCCTCTAATATCTCTCTTTCTCTGTCTCCTTTCTCTCTCTCTCTCTCTACCTTTCCTCAGGGATTGCCTGTTTGATATTCTACTTGTGCGGTGGGGCGGCAGGATGGATTAGAGTATGGACAGGCCCCACAAACCACCCTGATCTGCAGGACAGCTTTTCAATCACTTCACCAATGCTGTTCCACCTGTACAAATACAACCACAGGGAGACAGACACAGAGAGAGTAAGAGACAAAAAAGGGGAAACAATAGAGTAGGATGAAAACAAACAGGAAAGGTCAAATGTATAATTTTATGAAGTACCACTGTTGCCGTGCAAACAGGGTGAAATATGCCAAAACCTGGGAGTTACATTTCCCACTTCCATTCAGTTTGAGCATATCGAGTATCTGCAGGTTCTGTTTGGCACACAAGCCAGTTCAAAGGGAGAACAATGGCTCATTTGCGCCTGCAATGGCTCGCAGCAGTTTGTGCTTCACAATGGATAGCCTGCCCAGGTTTTTATTTTTTTATTTTCCCTGTGTATTTATACCCTATTCTACTTTGATCCTCCAGACCTTTCCCATTTAGATGAAAATTGCAGATCCCTCATGTGGGTAAAACAGAATAACTGTGCCTCCCCAGCCTTTTTTTCATTGGATCAATAAGGTGATCTTCCAAGACAGACATTAGGGGGCATTATAAAAAGGTTACAAATGAGAGCGTTTAGTCCATTGCACTCTGCTTAGGTACTAGGAGAGTATCGATCCATTGTGGCTCATCAACCTGTTTTGTCGCAAAAGTGACACTTGAACAGTAATCACCTTCAAAAGGAGAGATAATAAGATGATGGTGTGTACTTGTAGTGGGCTGATCTGTGTGTGCGTGCGTGTGTGTGTGTGTGTGTGCCTGTCTGTGTCTGGGGATGAAGTTCAGGGCATTAAAAGCCAGACAGTAAACAAAACCACTAATGATTAATGTTGTCAAGATAACAGGGTAGCATTTTGTTTGTCTATGTTGGCTCAATATGAATGTTAACTCTGAACTGTTCAAAGAATTAATGCCACCGTTCATGTTTATTTGTATTAATGGAGATGTAGGTACTGTGCATGTATTTTATTATCAGTGCAACCACTGTATCACGCATGTGATAAACTATGATTGCAAATGTTGAACATTACCTTTACCTTCAGTTGGGGTAGGTAAATTGGTGCCAAAGAAAATTTATCTAATCATCATGTCAGACCGCCATGATATTGCAACATGCTTGGGTGGGCAAAATTATTATAGTTGTGTAGTGAGTAAATACACACACTGCAAACCTGTCATCTGGAAAGATTATATTGATGAGATCTTGTCTCAAGTTATGAAAAACCTACTTTTTGAATGACTCCTTTTATTTCAAAGCTTATAGAGAATTGATTGTATCACTAACAACACTGTCTTGACACTATTTGTCATTCAATAGAAGAGCTCTAGAAACATGGGCCAGCTATCCCTCCACTCCCACCATTTGTTTTGGTGACAGCTCATATGCCAGGTTTAGTTCTCTCCCCAGGAGCACCGGAGAGCTAATAAAAGATGTGATGTTTCTGAGTGACTAGATAACCTCTAATCCAAAATATATGAAAGGAATCTTCTATTGTTTTGTCCCTTTCGCCACTGAAAAACTGTTCTGGGCAATATTATGCTTCTACTATTGAGAGACACATTGTGTAAGTGGACTGAAAATAAAGTTGAATTGAATTGAATTAAAAACATATCTTATCATCTATGGTAACAGTGAGAAAGACTGCAGATTGTCTGTTCTTACTGAACTGTTTTCTGCCTCAGCACCATCCATCCCACTCATTGACACAGATGGACTTTTAATTTGACCCATTCTTTGTGTTGTTCTCCAAAACAGAGTGCGGGCTGGAAAGTAAGTTTTGAAAGCCAGAAATCTCAGCTGACGAGGTATTCGTTGAGACATTGGTTTTGATCAATAACCCTATCAACTCCCCACAGATGCTATGTGCTATGGGCCAGTAAAGATCCTTTAAATTTGAGAAACACAGATTAGTAAAGCCAGAGCATTTGTTGTATATGACCAACACTGAGGAACAGCATGCAGTGTTGGAAAATATATTTACTACATATTACATGTTACATTTTATTCAAAGTAATACATTCTATCAGAATATTGTGTTCTGTGTAGAGTAATAACTTCCCCCAAATGAGGCATGTTAGTCACGTTTGACCTGAAAAGAAAAACATTATCTTTCCCCCGTTAGCTCAAATTAATGAGTGTATTTCCACCAGGGAAAGATTAAGCGGACTTACATCACAGCTGACATCCCAGCTTTGATTTGTGCTCTAGGAAGCGAGTTACAACATAGATCTGCTTCAAGATCCAGGAGGAAACTTTTGCAGATCTAGATCCTACTTTTCTAAGTGTGTTTATTTAGCATTTCAGCTACAGTATCTATAGTAATGTTAAGTTTGGTAAAGCCTGTCATTGAAATCTGACACAGCTTTGTTTACATTAGTCAACTCACAAAAGACTGACAGTTTCACAAGCACATGCTCAAATGTTTCCCACACCTTCAAATAGGAAACAACAAATAGCCTTATAGTTATTATGGACCACACCAATTCAGTGCTACATTAAAATGTCGAAAATGTATTTATGTCGCTGGATATTTTCAATGAATTTATGATGTTTCCTGATGCTGGTTAAAGCAGTATTCATTATGGGATGACCAAATTTCAGCTTTCTGACTCGATTCTGACTTTACAGCCAATCTGGAATAGGTCTGGGAAGGTAAGTGCCACAAAAAGCTGACACATTTCACATAGAATAGAATTTTTAGAGACCCACTACTCCCAGCTGCTGAGTTTCACCTCATGTTGTTATCTACTGCATCTTTAACAGCTTGGATTTTAAAATATGTGGGAATAGCACTGTTATATAAATAAATAAATAAAACTGTTGCTCTAAAAATGTAGCTGTAATGATACTACCCAAATTTAAAAAGAAATAGAGACAGTAATGAGTAACCTGCATCACCAATGAACAGAATCTCTCTTTCTCTATCAGCATTTATCAGCATCACCTTCAGCCATTCCTCTCATCAGATTGGCCCTATCTGACTTTGATAGTGCATGAACATGTCCTGTGCTGAAGTGTTAAGGGCAGGAGGGAGGCAGTGACTGATGTGGAGAGCAGGAACGCTCCCCCCAGTGCAAGGCGGTGATTGATGATCAAAGAATGGTCCAAAAACCCATGACCAACTCGCCTCACAGCCAGGGGCATATCACTCCGTCCCCATATGAAAGCGATATATTTGTCGAGATATGAAATCATTATGCAGTTACTTTAAAATGTCTCTGATGTGAAATGAAGGTGCTTTTATATTTGAATACAATTAATAAAACACATCATTGGTAGATACTGCAATTCACCTTGTCATTGTAATTTTGACATTTGCATATTATTATTTTATTATTTAAGTTGCTCAGGTTTTATCACTTTATCAAATACCAAGTCATACTTGGGAGTAACTATTAAAAAAAAAGTATAATACATAA
This sequence comes from Rondeletia loricata, assembly GCA_900302605.1. Lineage (NCBI taxonomy): Eukaryota > Metazoa > Chordata > Actinopteri > Beryciformes > Rondeletiidae > Rondeletia > Rondeletia loricata. Next base: position 6,453 of record OMLI01074391.1, on the reverse strand, counting down.
ATACTTGGAAATGGTCTGTTTTCATTTTAGAAAAGGTGACGATTTTAAAGGGCACTGTATAAACTCTAAAACAAATGGTGTCCTCTGCATTTTATAAATATGAACTAATTACGTATTACACAAAAATGCTATACAAGTAAAAATGGGCTAGATTGTTGTCTCATGCGCTTTATGCCATTGGTTCCCTCTCTACCTCTTTACATTTGACCTTCATCTGAGCAAACAAAGATCCATTTGTCTTCCCTGCTACCATGAGTGGTTGGGGTTACAAAAAATATGTAAAGGAATGTAAATGAAATGCCTCTGTCAACAATGCTATTTTTACGTAGGTGGTCGTTTCGATTAAAATGTCATTGCCTCTGTTCATTTTCTTTGATGTTTCTGTTGAACTTTACACACTTGACTTGTTCTGTCCATAAAATGTGAATTATCCACATGTACATGTGCCTGCACACAGATGCGGACCCCATATGCACACACACACACACACACACACACACACACACACACACACACACACACACACACACACACAGATTCTCCCTGTGAGCCCATCTGGAATGTTTACAGGGTCTTGCAGAGGTGATTTTTATGATGGCAATCAGAGGAGTTTATACGTATGTCTATAGGAGAATTTGTATAGAGGTAATCCATTAGAAAAAATGGAACATAATAACTCTGACAGGCCTCGGGGTCAGCAAAAGTTTAACCAAAACTACACTTGAATGAACACCAAAATGGGCTTTTTCTATGAGGATTTTGTAATTTGAGTCATTTCAAAACAACCATACTTTCTGGGCTTATCACACATGGAAAAAGGTTTATCCAATTCACTAGCCCCAAATGATTACTTGCAATTGTTGTGCTCATTATTGAACACAATACGCAAAGTGCATTAGCCCTGAGCACACAACTGTGGAAAAAAACTGAAATTAAAAATAGGGCTGCATTCAATGATGGAATAAATGGAAAGGCACTTAAGAGAGGATGATGAGACTGCCGGTGCGGCCCTTGAGAGGGTGGCTGGGGCAAATGGCTATGGAAGATACGGGCTGAGAAGTCTCTGTAAGATTGACACAGGTAAGTGGGACTGCGCAAGCGGGGTTGCCGTGTCAATTAAGGTGCATAGAGGACCACTGTCTGTCTGTGAAAAGCTCATTAACACCAAGGTCAGTTTCATCAGGACCCAGGCTGTCGTTATTCTCATATTACCAACAGGGCCGGAAATAAAAAGGCAGATTGGGCATGCATTTGCACACCCTGGGATCACATGCAGATTCAGAGATGCAAATGCAGAATGTAAACATTAATGCACATAGAGAAACAAAATACATCCTCATGCAATTCTGATACCCTCCCCATACACACATGCACGCATACAAACACACCCACACAAAGACACTTGAATAGCTGATTCAAAAGAGGGAGTTTTAAAATGCAGAGCAGGTAGCAGGTGCTTGTTAAAATGAATATTGCAATTGTGTTTATGCAAAACAGTTTTATCAGTGATTGCACATGGTTCCATGAGACTCATGTGGCTGAATAACTCTCTGTAGCCCCACAACCTGTCTACCAGTGCTCATTAACAAGCTATAGAATTGAACTGAAAGACAGTAATAGATGGTGCTAGGGTTGAAGAGACATTTCTGTAACTATCCTCAACCCATTTTCTCACTTCTTCATTTTCCTGCTGCATTTTTTGTTTTTGTGCCATTATTTTCTTTACATGCCATTATGTTTAAGTCAAGTGCCATTAGTGTATGAATAAATTAATGAACATGCAATATAAATAGTGCAACTTTATCCTTAGCCTGTGCTGACCTATGCTTTGAATTCTGAACATAGGGAACCTTAACCCACTGAGATGTGCAGACATACAGAGTTCAGGAACCATGTCCAAGATGTCAAGCACAATCTAAGCTGCAGTAGCGTGCCAACATCTGCCTTTATAGATAAAGAGTTAATTGCCTGAGTGAGCCTGTTCTGAATGGTTGGTGCAAAAGCAGGCAGAGTGCCTTTATCAGTGATAGTTGGTACTTTTAGCAGTCAGCATTTCCCTATAGCTCTTCTGACACTGGGGCCTTTCCTGTCTCTCCCATTGTTATTGGAAGGTGCTGATGGGAAATATATAACACCCCGACACAGTAACTGCCACCTCTGTGCCCTAAGCCTAGCTCTTAACTCAACTGTCAAGATCTGAAAAATAAAAAGCCTCTTGTTACTGTGCCTAGGTGCGTGGCTACAGCTCAATTTGCTTGCAGGAGACAGAGTTTCAAACAGAGAGAGAGTCACCTGCCTGCATCTTTTGCTCACATTGCCTTTTCTCTCTATTGTCATTCTACTTCTCCTTCTCCCCTCCTTTTAGTTTTCCTCCTTTTCTTTATGGATATTCCTGAACACTTGTGCCTACAGGCAGCCCATCCACTTGTTTTCCCCTTTCTCTTCCAATAAGAGAATGTGGAGGACAAATTCAAACC
>OMLI01074381.1:0-11661 GCA_900302605.1 Rondeletia loricata | reverse complement strand
CTGTTAAATATATGTTTCCTGCATTATAGTTTGACACCAAAAAAGAAATAATCTGTACTGAATGGCCGTTACGTTAGACTGGAAATGAACGAAAGGGTGGTCTCTGACGTTTGCACAGTACTGTATATCCCCAAAATGTGCACAACCTTAGGTCATTATATATATTACTCAATAAACAGTACTATACACTATTATAGGGGAAATTAGGCCATAATTGGAGAAAAATAAACATAAACACAAATTGCCTTTTTACTTATTTTATTGGAAAATCACTGCAAACTATGAGAATGAAACAAAATAATATAAAAAATTTGCTGACGGGCCTTTGAAAGGTCCTACAAGTTATTTGGCAGTTCTGCAATTTAAACTTTTTGAGCTATGCTCATTTTTATCAGCAGTGTCCCCAGACGTTGTCTGTCCCTGTCACACTACAGTGTCTTTGTGGAGAATGTAGCGCTAGTAGAAGAGCAACTTGCCTCTTCCTCGTCACTATTTCTGAAGAACTCCACAACCTCCTCCATTATAAACGTTCTCCTGGAATATGCGAGTATGAGAATGACAATATGTGAAAGATTACAGCATATAGAGGATGGTACTCACATTAACAGGTCTATCTACATGCTGTAAGTGTCTAGGCATGTAGGCGTGTTTTGAGAGAACTATACACCTTCCACTTTGCTGATGTAGGTAATATGTACAGACGTGCAGGTTTGCAGATGGAGGAACCCTACTGTATGTGGAAGAAAGGTAACGATGTTAAATTAGACTGGTGGCATGATGTGACGAGACAATAGTCCAGAGCACACAGTGAACCTCTGAGGGCAATAGACATGTTTCTGTGTGTGTGTGTGGCGTCGGCAGGGTGGCCGGTACCCAGTGATAATAGAGTTCTCCAAACGTCTCTTGCCTCATTACATCCCCGGCGACAGGGATCCTGGTGTGACCTGGCATTCAAACACTGACCCAGGGCAAAGTTCACTGGCTGTTTTCCCAATCTCTCTCTGTGTGTGTGTGTGTGTGTGGTGCAAGAGAGGGAGGGAGAATGAGATGCAAGTTGACAGAGGACCTTCGAATCACACATGATGGTTTTGTGTGTGTGTGTGTGAGAGAGAGAGAGAGAGAGAGAGAGAGAGAGAGAGATTGTGACCTTGGTTGTACAGTTCAGCAGTTCAGGCTGTATAAAGATGGAGGCGCCATCTCTGTACCCCTTTGTTTCCACACAGTGACCTGGTGGCTTTGAAAATCCTACATGGAGAATTTTCACAAAGTGTAAAACATGTCCTCCCCCCACCAATGCAGTTCCCCTCTGGGTCAATCAGTAACAAATATGTCACCCTGTTTTGACCTGTACTTTTAGCGCCCCGCCTAGGACATTGTGTCATTTTGAAATGCTGGAGCACAGTGTTGAGATGCATCGTTCCAACATGTTTTGCCAAAATCCGATCAGTGTTATATGAGATATCAGGCATGACGGACGAACAAACGGATGGATGCATGGATCCATAGTCGCAATTAAGTGAAACAATTAAAAGGTAGCACATAACATTCAGTAAAAGTAACAAAAGGTAGCAGATAACAAATAGCAAAAAAATTAATGTAGGGCATAATATTTAGTAAAAGTGAAAAAAGGTAGCACATAATTAATAAAAGAAATATAAGGTAGCGAATAACAAAAGTAATTAAGTGTATAACAATTAATAAAAGTAATACTAACTAATAACAACATAACTATTAAAAGTAATACAATGTAGTGCAGAGCAATTAAATTAAATGTTATCTGCTACCTTTTATAGAACCAAGAGTTGCATTGTATTTGCAGTTTTGCTGCAAATCTTCACTGTGGATTTTACAGTGATATATTAAATGGAAATTCTTATGTAAAAGACAGAAGATTATTATGTAAAAATCCAGCCATGTTATCAGCCTAAATTAGGAAGTGTGGCTCCAACAGAGAAGAGAGTCCCATCCCCACTAACTGAGATGCCATAGATTCTCCATTTGCTGAAATTAAATTCTGGAGTTGTATGGACACTGGAGGGAAATCTTCTCCACACAGGAAGTGCCGAATCAACAGCCGAAATACAGAAGTGTCTCCTAAACAGCAGGGAGCGAGCGCTCCGTCCAGAGAAAGCTGGACTCACCAACGATGGCTGAAACTCTTCACCACCTCCACCCCACCACACACTAAGAAGATGACATTTCATTTACTGATGCAGGATTTCTGGGTAATGTCCTCAAAATTGATACAGTTACCTCTTGCTGCCATTTGTGGCCGTCAACATGCAAAGTTGCCTAGTGCAGCTTTAACCTAAACAATTTAGTGGATGCTTTTGTCCAAGGTTAATATGTGTGGCCAGTAGGAATGGAAGCCCTAACCCGGGAACTGTTAGTGCCATGCACTCACTGCCCATTGAGCTGCACTGGGACCACATTTAGTACTTAACAAGCAGACAACAAGAAAAACAAGTGATTATTGAATTAACTTTTTTCTTTATTACAGCACACAAAATAAAAACAAAGAATCAGGAAAACATCTGTCTTATTCAGAAACATGACAAAGGTAAAGCAAGGATTCACTCAAATTTCATTCCTTCTCTGTGGAAGGCAAGAAAAACTGATTAAGTTAGTTTTTCACATAAAAAGGATCCCCTGCATACAAGAAGACATCAATACAACATTTTTAAACCAATGTTTTTGTAAAATCTTGATTAGTTCCATTAAACCAGGACACAGTTTTAAAGGCTACAATGAAGTGAATCGATTATGGGTTGTTTCTGAAGGCATCACTTTACCTCCTTAAGAAAAATAATCAAAATGCTGTAAAATGGCCACAGGCTAAGGAAGTCTGTACTTGATTCTCCTTGTTCACTGTAGATCCTCTGTATGTGAATCAGAGTCTCTTGCTCTGACCAGCACAGTTGTTTTTTATTTTTATGTCATCTCACCAGATGACATGACACATTATTTAATGAACATAAAAATGGGCATTAGGCAAGGTTTGGCAGGAGAGGGAGAGCTGAATGACCCAGGCCCTGTCCATGTCTCCCCACCAGGCCAACCAGTTACCCCTCCACTCATAAGTACAAACTCACACATAAGTGTTGCTGTGCACAGAAAACCCTTAGACTAGAGGGATATTTCACTTCAGTGGATCATTTACCATCTCAGCACTTCCATAGGAATCAGGAGCAGTCAATCTCCAACATAAACTGTCCTGGGAATCAACTTAAAGAGAAAGAAATGTCTGAATGATTGCTAGCGTACACAACACCATATACTGCTTTCGTTACTTAGCAATGCAAAAGAAGTGTCACAGATTTGTTTACCTAGTGTTTCCTAGCCTAGCTAGCGAGCTAGCAAGATTGGAAACTAAGCCTGAGGCATTAGCATGACTATAAAATGTCTTCCTTAAATTTGGACTATAATTGCTATTATTTCTTAACACTTTCTTATTATAAAGACTGTGAAATGGAAACTGAAATGGGCGTCATCAAATTGCTTATATTGACTCAAAAGTTTTCATGTGTTCATGTAGGTTCACCAGCGGGCCTCTATAAAGACCAGGTGGTCTTCCAACAGGGTGTCTGGTATGGTTGCTATGGTATTTAGAATGCTTCTGCAAAGGGTCTATTCCAATATTTAAATGCAAAAATGTATTCTTGGAAGGTATGACCCTGGACACTAAATGAAATCATATTACCTTTGTAAATGTGTATGAAGCACTCTTCAATCCCCATATAGGTGTATGCAGTGAAACGTGAAAATGTTCTATCAAAGTGAAATCTTGCTTTATCAGGTAATTTCATGTATATATTGTTTTTATATGTTAGCCAGGACTCCCACTGGCCTGATGGTGGTCTATGGCCTGGATGCAATCAGAATGCATGTAGCTGTTGTCCCCCAAACTTCCATTCATTTAGCATTAGTTGAGGCCAAATTTGTTTTGTATACCAGAGAGCCAACCCGTTCAGATTACACCTTGTCCATAGTCTACTCGCAGGTCAAAGAACCATCTGACTACCACATGAAAACACAAAACAAACTAACAAAAAAACAGGAATTGTCCTTTATTTTGGATGACATCTTCCTTGAACAGTTAAGTTGAAATCTTTAGGACCATTCTTGTTGTAGATAGTTCATAGTGGAATGTTGTAAGGGGTCTATGCTAGTATATAGCATTTCCATTTCAACCATGCGAGCGAGTGGAGAGAAGGTAACAAAACTTAACTCACCTAGCTCCGCATTGTACTGACAATGTTTGCTAAGTAAGCAACAAACTGAAATTCTAAGTCTTATTAATTACATATTTATTTTGGGTGTCAAGGGAGGCGCATATCACAGTGTCAACCTCCCATTTCGTTTGTAGCAGACAAACTGCAGTAATATTTTCTTTACAAAATATGCAGTATGTACAATGGCATTTACAAGCAACTATTTAAAAAAGGCAAAACAAATAAAATAAAAACATAATCAAGAAAAAGAAAAAACGTAAATAATATTCTTCAGTGCAAAATGCCTGCTGAAAGCATAGCACAGACGCCAAAAAAGAACAGAATATAAACGGTCTGCTTATAAAATGTTTTTCATTAGGAGTCATCCGTAGGTACTTGTTAAGCATCAGGCTGTAAATGAACCAATTCATTATTGCTGTGTTTCGTGGAAAATATATTAAGTATGAGATTCTAAAGCTTCACTTTACCCTGAGGAACAAAAATCCAGAATTTGGGATGCAAGTTACTGAATTGTTATATCTATATATATGTAATGACTAATGACATAAAATTCTCAATTTGGGGGTTGCTTTCTTGTAAGAAGAAATCAAGTAGTTTGGGTGGGTTATACATGATAAGACTGCAGTTAACGTTAAGGGGTATAATGTGCTTACCCTACTCTTTACATGATTTACAGAGAGGGAATTGGGATCATTTCATGCTATGTCCATTTTGACACTTCAGTTTCTTGGAGCCTTTGCTTGTACAAGCCCACAGTTCCAGAGCCATCTATCTAGAAAAGGCTGTGCCATCACAATCAGCAAAACCCCAATAGATCCCAATGCATTGTGATATAATGTTCAATAGGTTAATGATACCAACGTTGTTACATTTCCAACCAGGCACATCAATGTCTCAATTTTCACAGGCATTGAACGATACCAGATAGGCAGTTTGCGAATTTTTCAGATTTAACTGGTTCCTATTGTGACATTCATGTCCAGAGAGGATCATTAACAGTATTGCAGTGGCACTGTTTTACTCAGGGGTGAAGTTGCCCCAGACTGCTGACTTGAGGTCAGTTTCCCCTTCATTCATTTCCTCTACCTGCCTAATCCTTCTCAGGGTCACGGGGGGCAGGAGCTTATTCCAGCATGCGTTGGGTGGAAGGCAGGGAGATACCCAGGACAGGTCACCAGCTATCACAGGTCTAATGCTGCATTCACATCATGTCAGATTCACCAGAAATACGAGCTGCCGACTGGGAAAAAACAGCCTCCTAGTGGTAATTACAAGTAGGACATGTGGGACGTTTTTGTAGGCTCCAACATCTCCCCCACTTGGCATCACGAATTGTGGAACTGTGTCAACATGGGCGGCAAACACTGCAGTGAATCCACCGAAGTTGGGAGATAATAAAATAATAAAAATTATCAGTTATATTCACACTAATACAAACACTGTACATATGAAAAGCAAGCAATGTCTGCTGTAGTTTGATTGTGGTTGATTTTAAAGTAATCTGTCAGAAACAACAATTGTCTTTACGATCGCCATCTTGGATGTGGGTGTTCCAATGAGTTAAACACATGAATGTTTCCAAGTTGTCGCAATGAAATGTCATCCCGTTCTTCTGATATGACGTGAACGCGGCATAACAGATAGACAGACACTCACATTCATACCAATGGCCAAACCAATAGTCAAACCCACTTGACTATGGGAGGAAACCCAGGAGAACACGCAACTCCACACAGAAAAGACCAGGAATCGAACCCGCATCCTTCTGGCTGTGCTAACCACTGAGACAATGTGCCAACCCTTAACGGGATACTTTGACATTTTTGATTTTAGTCTATTATTTTAGGCCATTGCCACAACATTGGGGTGGAAACTATATTGTAACTGTATTTTTTACTGGCACTTCAGTTAACTGAAATAAGCCACATTAGCATTGTTAGCATCCCTCAGTATAGCCAATAGTTACCATTAGCTGCAAGCTAACAGGCAAACGTGTGACTAGCAATATTCACTGGTTTTAATGCGGTATGCCAACAATGCTAACAAGCCGTTTTAGGTTATCTAAAGGACAAATATAGAATAATCATATCTCATAATGTGACAAGTGCATGGTGAAGTTCCCCCTTTATCCTTGACCAATAGTGGGGAGTCTGGGGATATTAGAAAACAGACCCCGGATCAGCATTCAGAGGCAACCTCAGCCTGCTCTGGCTTGTTCACCAAGATGTGACTCAACGCAGACCAGAACAGACCAGACCAGACTATGATGTGTCTCATAGAATAAAAATGAGTAGATTGGACATTCCAATTCAAATCTTCCTATGCAACACACCAGTATCCACTCTTGATTCTTTATCATTCTATGGTGTGTATTCAACAGATCTATAATGAATAAACCAGACGATTCTATTCAGATATCACCATGACACACCAGTAACTATTGCTCCTATCTCATCATGATTCTACGGTATATTCTCTCTCTGTAGTGTTAGACCATGGGTTTCCAGACATAGAGTGTCTATGTACAGTGAATCAGCTCCAACCTGTACTGCATTGTTTGGAATCTCTCTCTAACAATCAAACATCCTTGGTGAGCTTTTTTTACCCAAAGCCTTGGTGAGCTTGGTAGCTTGCTGTTTCTCTCTCCAATTTAAACATTTACCTGTCATTTAACAGGTTAACAAAACACCCACAGTTGATATGATCTTTAAGAATAACCAAATTTCACAAAGCTGCCAAGACGATTGTGTTATCCACAATTCAAGTCTTGAGCAGTAAGGTGGGCTAGTGGTTACAGAGACTGTCCTGTAACATGAAAGTCACAGGTTTAATCCCTGCGACAGCCATGTGTCCTGTTTAAGTGTCCCTGAACAAGACATTGAACCCCTACCTGCTCAGTCATTGCAAATCTCTCTGTGTAAGGGCGTCGGCTAAATGTCTAAAATGTAAAATGTGAGGCAGAGAAAAAAATTACAAACAGCAAGCAAAGCCACCAAGAAGTTGGACAAAACCTCCACCTTTTTTTATGAACATCAGTCTTTCTAGACGTCATCATCCATTCGTCCATTTATCTATCCATCCATCCATCACCGCTATAACTCTTAACAGTGAGTTTTTGCATACATACATACATACGTGCATACATATTGACATTAGTGTAAGTATTGGGACAATGAGTTTAATTTGGTCTTTTTTGTTGCTATCATTGGCTACATTTCCATGCCAGCCAACCCGGTTACTGGTCATACTCTGGTTAAGATCTTATTCAGGTTAATCTGTTTCCATGAACCTTTGATACCCTGTGATTGAGTCTGGATAAACCAGTTAACTCTTTGACTGAGCGATAGTAGCTTACTTCTAATACAGGGGACGCCAAAGCTAAAGCAGACACTTTTAACATCCTATTCACCTTTTAATATGAGATCCATGTTAAGGCGAGGCACCACAGGTGAAAATGACAATTTTGGCTGGACATATAATATTTTGCTTCTATAACTACTGTAGTTTCATAAAATATACAAAACAATAATCAAAAACAATTATAAATACATAATGTATGTTTTTACGCCCCAAAAAACGTAATGGCAATTTTTTTCTAAATAACATAACCTGCATGAAACCCCCCCCCACCCCTTTTAAACTTATCTTGTAGATATGGCCACCAAATTTAACATGTTGCTTCTTAACAAAACAGCTGGTAATTTACACAGGCTTTTTAAAAATCGTTTGTCATTTTTATTTTATGAGGTATTTTACATTAAAGAATTGGAAAAAATCTGAGATTTTCGCCATATACATAGAAATTGTAAATACCTAATTTACAAATACCTCTGTAAATTACCAAATATTTAGTTATTCAGCAGAATGTAATAAGTAAATGTTCTGTTATGCAAATTCATATATTTTTATGAAATATTAGCTCATTTGAACATGTCAATTACAAAATAAACAAAAGTCCTCATACAAAAAGTGTTTGTATTTGTGTATATATTCAAAATATAAAAGGTCATTCTGACAGGATGAAGGGAAATCATTTCTCCTGTTCACCTGTGGTGCCCTGTCTTAAAGTGTGCACGAGTCAACAGTAAAGGGTAATTTATACTTCTGCGTCGAAGTACCACCGTAGCTATGCCGTAGGTCTTTCCAGTGCCGGCGCAGCCCGCAGAGGCTGCTGCCGTAGCTTACGTGCACCTCTCCAAAAATGTAACGCAAGACCGCAAGAACTGTGATTGGCCCGCTTCGTATTTACTCCTACCTGTATCCTGTTATGTCCGCCGATAGTGAAGACAATGGAGCAGATCGAAGAGAGAATAGCTGAGGTGGTTTGCAAATATGTTCATTTGTAGGACACCTTGTGGTGAGAAATATCCCAGACAGTTTCAGAGAATGTAAACACTACTTCTGTTGTTATTACGTCCGTGCTAACAAAGCACACCACAACCATCTAGCATTTCGGTGGTCTACCGCAGAATCACCAACGCACAACTATAAATGCTCGCACTGCCGTAGACACCTACGGTGTACCTACGGTGTAGCTACGGCGTAGCAACAGCGTAGCAACGTCATAGCTACGCCGGCACTTCGACGCAGAAGTATAATTTGGCCTTAAGTGTCGACCTTTAACCTCACTGTCCCACTACTTCTGAATGTCATTTCCTTTGCTATACCAGCCTCCCTCTGCAGCGCTACAATCATTGCACTCTCACAAATGTACAAAACATACTTTGTCTTATCATAGCCATTAAAAATACATTAAAAACATTTTACTGCTCATTCCTTTTTAAGATTTCAGTAAACTGTTTAGTAGGTGTGTGTGTGTGTGTGTTATTTACACTGAGTATTCAGTCATGTACAACGGTAAGGAGAAAATGTGAGTGTATGTGTGTGTGTGTTTGCTAGGAGTGTGTTCCCTGCATGCCTTGTACAGTGTGTGTATTGTGTGTGTGTTTATGCTGTCTATCTTTCCCTTTTCTGTGTGTGTGTGTGTTTTCCCTGTGTGGTTGTTCTGTATGTCTTTGTCATGTTGTCACGGATCCCTCCTCTGTGTGTGGGTCCTGTCATTTCAGTGTGTGTACGTGCGTGCATGCATGTTCCATCCTTCATGTCCATCCTTTATATCTGTGTATGACATGCTGTTATCCATACATTTCACTCCCATATTTATTTGTGTGTGTGTGTGCATGAATCTATGTGTATGCATGTGCATGTCTAGGAGGACATGCCGTTGACGAGGCTCCTCAGCTGTTTGACCACAGTCTCTATCAGCTTCTGTTTGTCCCTGTCATTCTTCCTGAACTGAGAGAAGATGTTGTTCTTCTTACTGGTGTCCTTCATCCTGGAGAGCGCGAGAGAGAGAGGGAGGGAGAGAGAGAGAGAAAGGGGGAGAGATGTTAGGCAGGGAGAGAAAAGGAGGGTTAAAAGGAACAGGAAAGAGATGGGGTAAAGAGAGAAGAGGAAGTGAAAGAGTGTTATTGACTTTAAGCAAGACTTTACAGTGTGATTAAACAGTGCTTATTACTTTCTGGTGGCTTTTGCTATAGCTAAAAAGATGGAACAACTTAACGAGAGAGGGAGAGAGAGAGAGAGAGAGAATAAGTAGCAGGTCTGTTAAGACAATGATTATTATTCACTTATTCATGTAGTGGTAAATTAAAAGGTGGGTAACCTATGACCTCCAGTCTGTGATCATTATAAGGAAAACAACCACTAATAGAAAAAAAAATCTATTATATATTTCAGAAAATATTCATATTTTTTCCTTTAAAAGACTAACCTCGTATAACTGTTTGATACAACTTACTATGATCTAGACTATGAATTTAAAGTGGCACTAGGCAACCTCGCATGTTGGTGACCCCAAATTGCAGCTGTTTGAATTTCATTCATTACCTAGAAATCATGTAAGGTGACATCAGTAAACTGCCACAGCCCTGCCAGTCTGTGATGCTTTATACCAAAGGATACCAAAGGGATGAGAGAGGTAAAAGATCTAATGTTGGACAGAGCGCTGCTCACTGCTGTTTAGGAGACAGTTTGGATTTCACTCTAGGTTTCAATTTGTCATTTTCTGTGTGGAGAAGATTTCCCACCAGTGATCATACCAATACCAGAATTTAATTTGGGCAAAATCTTGCCTAGTGCAGCTTTAAATCACGAAGATTTATGTCAAACTAAAAAGTTGGCAAACTATTCTGCAAATAAAAACAGTTTAGGTGGGTTTACCCTCCACTACATCGATGGTTCTGCACACAAATCATCAGCGCATGCCTGTAAATGACCAAAGGAAACCAGTGAGGAAGCAGCACCTACCCCCTGTAGACTCTGTATGGTAGCAGTTAGCAGCAAAGATCAGCAGGCAGGAAAACAGAAGAGAGAAGAAGAATCAGAGGGACGAGAGAGGAAGAGGAGCACAGGTGAAAGCAGCCACATTTACAGTCATTCAGTTATATGCAGGAGTGTGTAATTAATACTTCACTGTTGAAATTGTATGCGAGAGCTGATGTTCAGAGTTCGGGTCATGTTCAAAAACATCATGGCTTGATTAGAAATAAGACTATAGAGTATGTGTTAATATAGGGCTGGGTGATATGGTCAAAAATGTTAGCACAGTCACATTTTTCATATCCGTCCATAAGGATAATTATCATGATAGACATCAAATCATTATTTCTGTTGATTGTCTTCTCATTATTATATACTGCGTATAATGTATATTTTTAGAATGGTTCCACTTATTGAATACTGCATACATAGTAAGATTTTTATATTTGTATAATGTTATATTTACATATACTTATATATAAACATCGAACAAAAAGTTTGGAAATTTGTGTTTATTATTTCTCTGTTGTAACAATGCTCCTTGGCAATACATTTTATACCGTTGGAAAGCCTGTTTATTTCCCTTTTAAATGCTGCCCCATTTGTAAGGAACATGCATTTGTGGGATGAGCAGCACATCTGAGTACCGGTATGTGGGTTGCGCCCATGTAAAATTTGCCAAATCTTCTCCGCCAATGCCAAACAGCTTATTCTGCTGTTGCTATTGACTCTTGTTTGGTGTTGTTTGGTGGATTGGATGATTTAAGTCTATCAGTAACAAGGAAGAAACAAGACATATTGGCAATTTTACAATTTATTCATTTAACAAACAGTCAGGAGCCTCAGTAGCGTGTGGAAGAACCATAAACAGCCACAACAGCCTGGCACCTCCTCCTCATGCTGGTCACCAGCGTGGTCACACACTGCTGTGGGATGGCATTCCACTCCTCAACCAGGATTTGTCGCAAGTCAGCCAACGTGGTTGTGTTGGTCACTCTAGCCCACAAGTGTTCAATTGGGTTGAGGTCAGGACTGTTGGCAGGCCATTCCATTCTCTCCCAAATTCTGGAGGTAGTAGCTGATAAACCCCGCTCTGTGGGGGCGAGCG
>OMLI01074373.1:0-11382 GCA_900302605.1 Rondeletia loricata | reverse complement strand
CAGCCCCTGATTGGTTCCCGTAGTTGATGACGTGTAATACAGGCCGCCGCTGGCAAAACAGTAATAATGGCGTCTCCCGAAGCAACGAGCGGTAATGTTAACGTTAGTAGAATAAACACAGCCATAAGTGCAGTTATAGCAGAAATAGACTCGGGGGAAAGGGGAGACACGGGGGAAAGGGGAGACACGGGGAAACAATAGGAAATAAACAAGGTTGCGGTCGTGGCATGACGTAACATGACCAAAGAGACAAAGAGACAGAGTGGAGAGACAGATTGTCAGATAATCTGCATGCTGCTCTAGTGAAAGGACTGAAAAGAATAAAAATAAAGGTTTTAAGTTGTGTAACATTTTACCCCCATAGAACGCAACTTGCCCCATCCTTATGCAACTTACCCATACCCGGGAGTGTTGTACCAAAAGAACAACTTTGTTAATAGGTCATACTTCTAAAACTGTATCAGCTACAGACATTTTTAAAATTTCCATAATTGCCCATCAACCTTAAGTATACATAATTATTGTTTGAAATAAATACACATTTATTTTGTTATACTAACACAAAATGTAAAAAGTGGCATAGCTGCTTCCCAAGCAGTTGACCCGGGTTTGATTCCCAGCCGGCTGCTTAGCCGGCACCGCTCCAACTCTCACTCTTGTTCTGTATCTCCACAGACTCAAACTCAGGCAACGCCCCAGGCCGACACCTTCGCCTCCTGCCATCACCTTCCACTCATCTTCACCACGGTTCGGCCCTCTTACCTGCCACCACACCGATGCACTGGACCTCCCTGGCTCTCTGCTCCCTCCTCCACACTCCGCCAGCCTGGTTAAGAACTTTTGTGTTTCTGTTTAATATGAGTTGTCTGTGGTCATAACAGACAGTGTTATAGCAGTGTGTTTAATATGAGTTGTCTGTGGTCATAACAGACAGTGTTATAGCAGTGTGTTTAATATGAGTTGTCTGTGGTCATAACAGACAGTGTTATAGCAGTGTGTTTAATATGAGTTGTCTGTGGTCATAACAGACAGTGTTATAGCAGTGTGTTTAATATGAGTTGTCTGTGGTCATAACAGACAGTGTTATAGCAGTGTGTTTAATATGAGTTGTCTGTGGTCATAACAGACAGTGTTATAGCAGTGTGTTTAATATGAGTTGTCTGTGAAGTAAAGATGCAGATTGTATGTTTACAACACAAAGACAAGAACCAGTGAAACTTTATTTTGTGTGCATTTATTTTGGGGGGAAATGCTAGTTTACATAGTTAGGGAATTCTGGGTTCCTTCTGATGACTTGGATTGACAGCTACATTTACGTCCAATGGAGGAACAACAACAACAATATGACTGGGGCCATCTGCCTCTAAATATCAAAGAATCAGTTTTTTGTAATTTTGGGGCATTTAAACCTCCATTTACCACCCAGTGAGACACACATACAGTATGTACACATTTCACCAGAGCGGTCAGGAGCAGACAGAAGGTGTCAAAGCTGTGAGGTTTGACTTTAGACTAATTTAATGCAACCTTTTTCAGGACTCAATCAAAGTGTGACTGCAAGTGGAAGCATGCCTGACAAAACAGACACATAGGAGGTGCAACGTTTGGATTCGATCAATCATCAACAGGCCAAATTATGATAATACTGGCTGTGAATTGTCTCAGAACAGTAGCGTCTCAGAACAGTAGCGTCTCAGAACAGTAGCAGTGGTAGTAGCAGTGAAGTGAATGTTCTGATCTTAATGACCCAACTTTTATGTAGGCTAAGTTTTTATGAAAAGAACACATAAAAAAGTTATGAGAAGATGCTCTGGAAATGCAAATTAGCCCAATTACTCTGCCTGGGATATTCTCTGGAGCATGACCATTTCTGAGGCCCTTTTCCCTGCTCGCCTTTCCTACTTGGCCACTGCTGAAGCTTGTGAAGTGCCAGCAGTGACGTGGGGAAAACTGGCTTCAGATCAGAGTTTAAACAGTTTGTAGCCATGTACTCACTGTACATTGAAGCAGAAATGCCATAAAATGGTCTTTTAAAAAAACCTCTGCATAAGCTGGAACCTGGAGAACCTGGAGAACCTGGAGAGTTGGTAGGATCAGGATGCTTTGTGGAGATTGTTGTTTTGGGCAAATAAATGTGTTAATTTAGCAAGTCAATATGCAGAATAATGGTTTTAATGGTCTTTCTTTTGTACATGTATGTGTATTTTTTCCTATAATTTGCATTTGTCTATTTATTTATTTACCAGTATACATAGTCTTATCTAGGTGTTCCTCATTGTGTACAGAAAACATCACAATTCATAATTATTATGCCATGATGTTTCTTATAATAAACTTGAACTTGATGACTAATTAATACAAAAAAGAGCCTTTGCAGTTCCTCTCCAAAAAGACAAAAATATGGGACAGACTGTTTGTAGCTTTTTGTGGAAGCTAATTTGGATCTTCACTGCTGTCAGTTAGTCAAATCCACTGCACGCACGCGCGCGCACACACACGCACACACACACACACACACACACACACACACACACACACACACAGTATTAGCTTTAAGGTGCTACACAGCCACAGCCAGCTTCCTGTCATATGATCAGATGAGATCAAAACATATATTTATTTTCTTGAGATTCTCCTGCTTCTCAGATGATGGGAGGAGTTTGTTCTCAGGTCTGGTGAAGGCTCCACTGGCCTACTTCTACTCTTCAAGCTCAGTTCTACAGACTTTACCAAGTTAGAGAAATGTCGTAGGTTTAATTAAGACACATTTTGAGAGCCTTAATATGAAACCAAATGAGTGTAATTAAGAGTGAATTAAGTCTTCATTACATTTAAGGGGGCAAAAGCAAAAGGAAATGTAATTCATTTAAGCAGCAAAACAACTATTCACTGATTGGACTCCTGAATTAAACATCAGTGTGCTATTTATATCAGTAAAGATTAGCAGCTCTGTTCACTGCTTGCTTCCAACAGCCTCAAGCAGATTCTTCCTGATGCGAGAAGTCGGCATTCCTTCGCTTACTTCAAAGCAAGCAAGAGGAAAGGAGATGGCTATTAGCATACATTAGCATACCTACAGATGCACTCCACTTTCCAGCAGCTGTTAGTTTAAATACTCCTCGTTGGGATGGGACGGCCTCATGAGAGGGTCTTTCCCATCAGATCCTTGAGGTAGTGTTCCTACATTCTCATCTGGCAGTTAATGCAAAATGCCAGGATCAACTGGTCATTTGTACTTTCAGGGATTTCAACCTCTGCAGAGGATTCCAAGGGATTCTTGCTAGATTCCCTTCACCGCAGGACAGTTTCTTCCGATTGTTTGTTAATGACTCAAAGACATTCGAAGATTTCCATGAAGATGTCCACGTGCCAGTAACAAGTGAGGAGCGAGAGCAGAGGGTGCTTAAAACTGTCAGAAACACCCGTCTCCATGAGAGATTGATACCTGAACACAGCACCTTTGACCGCTCGGCCATTCTGACAGCTTCTTCTTCTAATGCCATTTCTGATGTGCTTTTATAAACTACTCTAATGAAACCCGCCTCCATTTTTGAGACAGACAAGGAGGACAGAGGACAGGAGGACAGAGGACAGGAGGACAGAGGACAGGAGGACAGGAGGACAGAGGGCCGGACAGCTACAGCTGTGACCAGTGACAATGCTATGCTGCAGTGTAGCTGCTGGCCCACATTTGAAATTAAAAAAGGCCACAAAAACACAGTCTTAGTTGAGTCTATGGCTAAGATGAACCACCCTTGTTTCTAGGCAACCATAAACAAAATTAATAATGTGATCATAGATTTAGGAAGAGCTATTAATTTCCCTGAATCTGTGATAGAGGAGAGAACACGGACCAAGTGGGGAGAGCCGGGTCAAATATTGTGATTTTTGCTACGTCAGGTGATTTCATCTTGTGTCTTGATTCTATCCTGATTTCTTCTTCTTCTGTTTACATTGGTGAATGTTCAGCCTGTGATCGTCTCCCTCCACGTCATGCCTGGTTCCACCTCCAGTGCAAAAGTGTTGCTGTCAGAAGTGGGATTCGAACCCACGCCTCCAGGGGAGACTGCGACCTGAACGCAGCGCCTTAGACCGCTCGGCCATCCTGACTTCAATTACATGTTCCGACAGACCTAAAGGGGCAGACAAAAATAATCAAGTCACAATTTTACAACAAAGAGGAATAAGCGAGCCAATCACAGCAGAGATCCAACAGAACCGTCCAGTGAGGAGGAACGATACCACCATGCTGAATACTGGAATAACGGACCACAAAGTGAAACCTCAGAACCTGGCAAAGAAATTGTTGAGTCAAAAGTGGAAAACCTACAAACCTAATTTGAAGCCCGCTCATTTCTAAGTCGAGATATGGCTTCTACCTGTCAGTCAAGCTCTGAGAGTACCTTTACCCACAGAATTCTCGCCTGCCACGCGGGAGGCTCGGGTTCGATTCCCGGCCAATGCAACAACCTTTTTAAACCTCCATTATCAAAGCAGGAGCCGTCTGGAGGATATAGACTGTTTCACTGCAACACTTTACAGTTTTTATCAATTGCTTAAACACTGAACACATTTTCAAACCCCACAACAGTAAACGTGTTTACCACAACACTGTTTCACCTGCAATCGGCCCTAACACCCTCAACATGTTTAACTCATGTTTCAAAATTAAACTATTTTGTCAATGAGTAGAACAGTTACACCAAATTAAAATATATCTTTATCAGTGCATAAACAAAGGCTCACAATATACTAATAAGTATCTGCGTCAGAATGACCCGGTCAGCCTGAAGGCATGTTCCTTTACCTTCACTAGGTAAATAGAGCTGCAGTCAAAAGATTATACCAC
This sequence comes from Rondeletia loricata, assembly GCA_900302605.1. NCBI lineage: Eukaryota > Metazoa > Chordata > Actinopteri > Beryciformes > Rondeletiidae > Rondeletia > Rondeletia loricata. The sequence goes on along the minus strand of OMLI01074373.1, from coordinate 6,533 downwards.
AAAATAATTCTCAACAAAAATATTTATTCAGAAGTTTGACAAAATATCTTTACTGTAGTAAAACCAGAACAAAGCTCCAGTAGCTTAGCAGTATATCAGTGTTCTGATCTAACTGCACCTGTTGCTAAACTCTTTGTAAAGTGGACAGCGTGTGTGATTGGTTGCTTTGAGCTGTAAGAAAATGATGTAACACATTTTTGGATACAAGATTTGCCTGAATTTTGGATAAATTGCAGACATTTCTATTTTGATAAGGAGCCATACATGCAGACCTGTTTCCATAAGGAGATCCTGAGTGACAGTGTATTGGTTGTTGTTTGTTCTATTTTGCATGTAAGGATTTGTACAATGAACATATGTATAAATAGATGTGGGAGTGATGGAGTTCAAATGGGAAATGGTATAATCTATTTTGATCAGGGACTTAATCAATTGATTTTTTTGTCAATTACTGACATTTGTGTTTACTAGTTAGCAGAAATTAGCATGTTGTGTTAAAGCGATCAGACATGATATAGTGTTTTAAACAAATGAGTTAATGTTGTGAGGTTTGTGCTCACAGTTAGAGAATGTGTTTAGTGTTTCAGGAATTGTGTTGAGAAAAACTAACAGCAACAACAGCTCCTCGTTGTGGCTGAACGTAAACCTTGCGTGAAAAGTAGGTGTCTAAATTACTGCCTGGCTGCAAAAATAAATAAATTATAAACTTTGACATCAATTAGGCTTCATATTTAATTTATCATTATTTATAAGTGATTCATAGGATACATTTTCATCATATTTTGTCATCTAATATTCGAACAAATATCAATTTCAAACGTAACACCGTTTATTTAAAAGTTTAACTTTAAAAATGTTCAGGCATCTGCAAGTCGCCTAATTCAGGACCTCTAAATCATGGCCGGCGCAGGAGAACCGGCTGATTCCTGAAGGTGAGACCGGCTCAGTCAAATCATCCAATCTGTTTCTGTGGCGTTTTCTTTTCTTTTAGTGTGAATGTTCATGTTCTGCCTCTCCTGTCTAAACGGACAGTCGGGTCTCTGAACATGCCCGAGCAGGTGGCTAGCTAGCGGTTAGCTAACGTCATACCTAGCTTTCTCTGTCGCTTTGCTAACAGCTAGCGTCAGTTAGATAACTTGCTGTGAGCGACCAGCACTTTGTTAAAGTACTTTATACATGTTGTTTTATACTAACTATCTCCTCTGTATGCTTATGTTGCTCTGTGTCTGCTAGTAATACACATCATGGCTAGCCAGCAGATATCATTACAGCCAAATATGAATATACAGTGGTTTTATATAGTTTGTATTTCTCTATATTACCTCCAATTACATGTACTTTAATATTACCTGTATTTTATTATCTTCCCCTATTTTCTTGACATTGCCAATTGCTGCTGTGACACCAGAATGTCCCCTAGGGGATCAATAAAGTGCCTATCTTATCTTATCGTATCGTATCGTATCGTATCTGATGTTGTGCAGAGTAAGGACGACTTCATGTGTCAAGTCAAAAGGAGAATATGACTGCAGAAAATCAGTGCGACTACCTGCAGTGTAGCTGTAACTCTGATGCCGTTCTCTCTTGTGTGGAGAAAATATCACGCCAAACTCCCTTCTGAAGTTTGGATGCTTGACTTGCTTATCGGCAAACGTACACACTTAAGTTGGTAGAACGTGACTTAAGATCTTTTTAGGAACCTTTAGGGTCCTCGCTTCAATCCTGCGTCCATCCAATACACCAAGCAGAACTTATTTCAACAAAATGTCAATTTTTTAGATGTGATTCACCTATAATCTTCCAACAAACCGCCATGGAGGGCAGTAGTGAGCGCGTGTGAGCCAATCCTAACAGTAGAGATTTTACCAGCTGTGTACGTTTGCCGATAAACCAGGCAACTTGGTCTGCCAGATTTTAGAATAGAGTGTCGTTTTTTTAACCATAGAGTTGACATTCATTCTTGTGTATTTTTTTCCCTAGCCAAGAGCCTTTCGATCATGGGCCTGCGGGAATTCTGGAAGAGCTACAAAGTCTTGATTGTTATGGGCACGAGTCTGGGACTGATCCACTGGGGCTGGTACTCTCTGAAAGCAAACCCGTTACTGCGTAAAGACAGAGAAGAGTATATTCCCGAGCCTGGGATCGTTGCTTATGTTTCACCTCCGCCTCCGGCCCCCGCCAAGACCAAGTAGTCCGGAGTCCGGAGCCAGGTATTACCGACCGTTTCTCACTGCTGCAGTTTTTGTCGTATGCCTGTTTATCTTATATCGGGGGAGATATCAGCCTTTTTATCAAATATCAGACCGGATATCGGTCGGTCAGTGTCGTCCACCTCTGATTGGATGGGCGTTCCTCCCTGACCACAGATACATTTCATTGTTCAGTGATGTTTTTGTAAATTAATTCTTCTTTTAAAGGTAGTAATGTAGAGTTTCCCCTACCGTTGAGTAGGTGGGGTTCGCTAATCTGACCATCTTGTTTTTGCTAATCACATAATTAACCTGCTGTTGGTTAATTAGTTAAGGCTGGATGACCACTTTAACTTTAACCAGCGCGTTAACCATATAGTTTTTTGTCTCTTCCTCTCCCCCTGTAGGAAGGAAGGAGGTGAACCTGCAGGAAAAGACATTAAGTCGTTATGAAAGCTCCGAGCCGGGTGAGGAGGAACTGGCTCTGGGTGGCCGGAGGAGCGTTCCTCGGTGTCCACCTGGTCACCTGGGTGATGCAGAGAGCCGTGAGGAGCACGGTTCGCTCTGAGGTGGCGCTGAAGGACAAGGCAGCTGAAGACTGACTGAACCGTGTTGGAGTGGACAGATCTGTAGTCATTATCCACGTGTGTTGTCCTGATGGAAAGGCGGTTTGTAAGGCCAGTACAGAACACAATGACAGGTTAACAACGTTCACAGTTAAATTATCTGTCCGCCAAATGGATGGCTGAAATGGAAAAATAAATTCTGAAAGAAGGTAACTGCTTTATTAGCTGTGTGTTTTGTTTTCTCCTCTGTATGATTTGTAACAAATGAAGTATTGGTATTACTATAACACTGTTGTACAGAAGTGAGTGAGGACGGATGTGTCATGACTGATGAAGCAGAGCTACACTACAGTCATGTGATGGGAAAAGAGAAGTCCATCTATAGATGAAGAATAGTATCCTGGGGAGCCTTTAGAGAGAAATTAATATCGGTCTTATTTTCGACACTGAAACTAATAGAGGACCTATAAAGTTATAATTGTAGGGAGCTTGAGTGAAGCGTGCCAAAACGCTCATAAGCGTAGGAAGCAGTCAGCCAATAGCAGCCTGGAGATGACTGTAAAATATCATAATCCAAACCCGACCTCCATTAGCAAACCGCAATCCAGTGTGTCCAGGCACCAGTCCTGAGAGGACTGAATATAATGTCCACAAGTCTGACACAGGGTTCCCTCTCTTTTCAAGACATTCTCTTTTCCAGGACATTTCCATGACTGTTTCCTACGACTCGCGTCTTTGACAGCTGATGCGAAACACCTGCTTTGACATCACTGATAGGGGCGTGGCCAGAAGTGCAACATGTTTGAAAATAATACATCCATGGTGTCAACCTATAGAGAGCAGTGCAACAATTCTACTTCTTCTACTTCCGTGAAGATCTACTTTACTGAAGTTGAGGGGAAAGAATACGATATAGAAAAACAACAAATAGAAGTTATTGAAGAATCCAGCATCTTCATCGTGATAATACAGAGTTCCTATTGGCTTGAAAGTTGAGTAAGTTGTTGATGATGTGGTTCTCTGGGCTCTGAAGGTATTTCCAGTGTAAGCAGGGCTGGGAAAAGGAGATCAGGGTATGGAATCTAAAAAAACACCAGAATATTTTGTACTTTGGAATAGTCCCAGACTGCGTTGTGTCCCGCACGGCGTCCTGTTTCAACCAAAAATACGTCCAATTATGGACGCAAGACACCATCAAAATGTTTCCTTGTGACTTAATGGTACCTTGAAGGGAACTGGGATGATTCCTACTTGTAAGTTCCCAGTACCGCCCTCGTTAGTGTTCATGTGGTTTAGGTCAGAACAACATGGACGCCCACCATGTGACGTCAACTCTGAATTATCTGAGCTTTCTGAAAGTCCCCAGTTTCCGACTTGGAACTCCGAGATGGTTGGCCGTTCAAGCGTCATAGTTCCCACTAGGAGGTGGGAAACTTCCCAGTTCCCAGGTGTCTTGAAGGCACCATGTCGAGTTCAGGGGAGTTTCTGTTCCAGCTCTACTCTTACACACCTGATGCAATTAAGGACTACACACTTTCATGCTAGCCCTGTTCAGATAGATGTTTCTACTGCTCAACCAATCAGCATTAAGCCCTTATCTAATAGCCAACTTGTCAGAAAAAGAGAACTGGCTATTTGCCCCCATGGACCACCTTGGATTATGAATAGGTTTCACTGCTCTGGATGGTTCATATTCATCCTGTCTGCTGCCTTTTACTGTCTTCTACTGTCTTCTCCTGTCTTCTGTCTTTTCCTGTCTTCTACTGTCTTCTCCTGCTATAATTCATGGAAGACCGGCCGGGCAGAGAGGGACGGAAAACATTTCCCCTCGCTAAATGCTCAGATATCCATGAAATTCAGCGTCTTAACTTGGTTTCATGCATATCACATTACAGGGAGGATGGCTCGGTTTCTGTTGCAATTCCAAGTCTTGTCTTCGGAGGCTTGTTGTCCAGCTCTGCGTCCGGGACCTTCTGAGTGAAAACTGGTTTCTTCTCACCACTTTAACAGAAGATCAGTGCAGAAGAAGAAGGCTTCAGAACGAGACCGTCTGGTTTGGTTGTGTATTTGCACATTACCAGAGGAGAAGGTTCTTTTGAACTGTTTGGAGCAGCAGGGTGGCTTGGTGAGTAGAGAGACCTGCTGAAGTGTCCTTGAGCAAGACACTGACTTCCCTACCAGCTCCAGACCCTGACCTCTGACCTCCCTGGAGGAGAGAGTATTCCCTACAGGGGATCGATAAAGTACATGCATTCCCTCTGTACATGCTTTTAAGACTGCTCAGAACTCATTTTTATAACCTCGCATTTTATTGTTCATTTATTTTGTTTTGTCTCAATTGTTTTATTTGCTCTTATCTTTAGTTTTTTCTGTATTCTATGTAAAGCACTTTGTTTTGAAAGGTACTATATAAATAAAGTGTATTATTAGTAGTAGTAGTAGTAGTAAGTATCACATTATTGTGGATATTGATTATTAGTACTCTGTTCAGTGTGAATGCAGTTATGAGGTGTTGCAGTGTGCTGATCTTCCTCTAGAGGGAGCAGTCTCCCTTTTCTTCTTCTGCTGCCCCAGAAGTGAAGTAGTGTTTCCCTCCAAGTTGAATTCCTGTCCCATTATGTAATCTCTGTGAAATCAAAGCTGTGCTTGTCTCAGCAGACATCATAACTTGTTCATTACACAAAAACAAACTGATCATTTCTGCTGAACCTGCTGCCTTTTGCGGACAGCGACAGCAGCCACCAGCCTTGCCGGCGCCGGTTGAGCACCTCGGCCAGCGACCACACCAGGCTCCCCACACTCACCTGGGTCACCTGGGTCACCTGGGTCACCTGGGACTGAGCTGCCCATCAGCAGGAAGGAGCAGGGAAGGCAGTCCAAGGTGAGCTACTGCTCAGCCACAGACTCAAACCAAAGCCACGCCTAAGGCCGCCTGCCCATCACCTTCCGCTCATTCTCTCCACGGCTTGGCCCTCTTACTGAACCTTCCCCTGCACCGATGCACTGCACCTCCCCGGCTCCCTCCCCGCTCCGCCGTGCACCACCACCGGCCTGGTGAAGCTCCGTTTGTGTTCCCTATTTGTTGATATAGCACCCTGGCGAGGGTTTTTGTTTCACCACGTCCGAGTCCTTGTGTGTTCCTGGTTTGGTTTGGTTTATTTATTCACACACACATATATGCAGATACAGAAATAATATTATTGTACACACACTATCTCTACAATAGGACTATGTCATATTAATAGTTGGCTTAAGTATCTCCACATTCAGCTCAGTTCAGATCTCCATAAATGAAAATACTTTCTCTCTCTCCATCCTTACTTACTCTCTCTCTCATTCCAACGTCTCTCTCTCCATCCTACTTTCTCTTTCTTTCCATCCCTACTTTCTCTCTCCCTCATCCCTACTTCTCTCTCATCCTACTTTCTTCCTCCTCCATCCCTACTTTCTCTCTATCCCTGCTTTTCCTCTCCTCCATCCCTACTTTCTCTCCATCACTACTATCCCTACTTTCTCTCTATCCCTGCTTTCCCTCTCCTCCATCCCTACTTTCTCTCCATCACTACTATCCCTACTTTCTCTCTATCCCTGCTTTTCCTCTCCTCCATCCCTACTTTCTCTCCATCACTACTATCCCTACTTTCTCTCTATCCCTGCTTTCCCTCTCCTCCTCTCTCCATCCCTACTTTCTCTCCTCCATCCCTACTTTCTGTGGTTTGTGGGTTTTGTTGTTGTTCATACACATATGATTATTATTATTATCACATTGTGACATCAT
>OMLI01074359.1:0-11813 GCA_900302605.1 Rondeletia loricata | reverse complement strand
GAAAGAAGAGAAAAAGGCTGGAATGAGAGAGAGAGAGAGAGAGAGAGTGAGAGCCGAGAGAGGGGGCCTGTGGAGCGGCTTTCCTACAACTTACCATCCATGCAGCCGGGTAGCGTCCCTTATGATGAACGTGGAGAGAGAGAGGGGGAGAGAGAGAGGGAGAGGGAGAGGGAGAGGGAGAGAGAGGGGAGAGGGGGGGACAGAGAGGGAGGAGAGAGAGAAAGAGAGTGGGGGAGAGAGAGAGAGGGGGGGAGAGAGAGAGACAGAGAGAGAGGAGAGAGAGAGCATGCCAATTCCATGAGTCAGGACAGGAAGAGGGGAAGTAGCTGCTAATTTAACCTTAGGCATTGTGGCATAATTATTTTTTCTCACCCTGATTTGAACACTGATGCAGGATTGAGGTATATTACTATCCCTGAGAGGGAAACTGACTTGCAGTATTAAAAACAACATACATGACGCAAGTATGCACTGTACAAAGACACAAAAAAATCACTAACTCATTATGGTTCGTCACTTCAGCACTTTGTTAATTCAGTGCTATACTATTGTATACTGTATACCGCATTGTCGGAGCTTGATTTTCCATGAACAGTCCAGGAACAGTGTGTGTGTTTGTGTGTTCCTGTGTGTGCAGCTGCATGAATGTGTGTACTGTATATCTATGTGTGTTATGCTGTGGGAACAGATAGCCGCTATCTTCACTATGTGGATCAGTGCAGTGATAAAGAACTTCCTTGTTCTTGGTTCTTCCTGCATTAGGATTCACAAAAGCCTTTTTCAGTTGGCAGAATTTCAAAATAGTACTATTCACCAATATAATTATATACAATAACATCATCATCATAACTACATTTGTACAGCACTTTTGTTAACATATGAAGTGCTGCAGCTTGTTAAGGCCCATTCAGCAAAATACAGAAACTGTATTAGACCCTCAACAAACAAATTAACAATACTATAATGAAAGCTTTACGAGTTTCTGTTTGTTCCAGTTCCTTTAAAAAAACAAAACAGTTCCTTCAACTTTCACATTTATGTATGCGGGTTTTGGCTCTGGAACAGAGAACGTTTGTCTGCTGGATAAGTTGAAACCTAATAAGCTTGTCGAGGCTTATGAGATGACGTGTGAAATGTATGAAGATGCTTTCTAGGTGTGATTTCAAGAAGAGCGGTAAATGGCTCTTCCACAAAAGAAGACATGTTGCTGTCTCTTTTATGAAGGGCCTCTGAACAAAACAGCTAATATTCTGCCAATCCATTGCCAGTTCCAGATATTTATATCTGTCCAGAACAACCACAGCTATGTCTGTGTGTCTGTGTCTCTACATGTTCCTCCACTTTAGCAATGATAATGGCCTTTTGCTATATTTGTCTGCCTGTCTGTCTCTCTTCCTCTCTCTCTTTTTTTTGCATCTTCTTCTTGCTCTACCTTAAGTTTAATGTCTTTAATATAAATTACTTTTTCTTTCAGCAAGGTATGGAAAGTGAGTGGATTTTGGATTTGAGCCAGAGGATGAGATGAAGTTGACATGGTTAATTTCACTCTGACTCCAGCTGGCTGTTGGCTGGCCAGACTCCAAGCAGCATCCAAACAGAGGAGCTCTTTATTCTCTTCACTTCAGCTCAGCCCTGATAATCACTCTGGTTTACCATGATGTCACTTTTCCCATTCGCTGCTCGCCAGACTGTGCCAATGACCCGCACTGAACCCAGGGAAAAAAGGAAAAAAAGCACGTGCCCATGAGATATACTAATGGTAATTCAGTTTAGTCATTATTACAGTAAATAGGACATTTATTATTTGATCTGTGTTTTGAATTTGTTTTCTTTCAGTGACTATGCAAAGCTGCACTATGCAACTTTCCACGTTGGTGGCTCCCAATAGCAGTGAGAGGTAACTGTTTAACTTCACTGTTTAACTTGAACTTCAATACCCAGAAATCCTGTAACGTGACGTCGGTAAACTGCACACAGCACGCTCATGTTCACCAACCGGGCTGGTCTGTGATGCTTTACCAAAGGAAACCAAATGGACAAGAGAGGCAAAAGATCTAATGTTGGTGAGTCCAGCTTTCTCTGGACAGAGCGCTGCTCGCTGCTGTTTAGGAGACAGTTTGGATTTTGCTCTTACGTTTCAATTCGTCCCTTCCTGTGGGTGGAGAAGTGTCCATACCTTGCATCAGAATTTCATTTGGGCAAATAGGGCGAATCCAGGGCGTCTCAGTTAGGGGGGATGGAACGTGCTTCTCTATTGCAGCCCCACTTTGTGATTTAGGCTGGTAAGATGGGTGTATGTACATAAAAATCTGCTTTCTAAAAGGCCTAGATAATTCTTCGACCCTGCAGAGTCTTGGAAGCAGCTGGAATGTTGCACCGCCTTTCAATGCCAAGACTCTCTCCAGGAGTGTTTCGACAGCATTGCACCTGTGTGGCGGACTGACAGACAGCTCCAGAAGTGGATTACATGGAAAGATGGTAAAGAGAAGCACTGAAATGATTCTCTTTTGTCCCCTTCATGATATGGGCTGCCAGACACAACAAAACGTCCTGCCGTGTTGCCATTGTCGGAGGAAGTGCACTTTATGCTGATAAGGACCTGAGGGGAGAAATTGAAAGAATGTCAACATGTGTCGGAGATAGATTCATGTTAAAGCTCGCTTATCCTTTGAAATACTGAATAGCCACAGGAGCTGGTTCTTTGTGATTTATGTAATGAGAGCGCACGATGAATAACCAATGAAACTATGACTTCTGCATGTGCAAACATCTTTGGCAGGCCTGGCACGTTGCCAGGTTATTTTTGGTTTCATCCTCCCTTTGTCAAAAGGAATCAGTCTGAGGTGATTTAAGTCAGCTTTCCTCACAGGAAATATCCCATCCTGCAAATCTCACCCCTCACTCCTTTTTAGTATCACATTGCGTGTCAATCGAAATGGCATCCCGCTCTCTCGTATCTTCCCCCTTGACTTGCACTGAAAAAATCTCCTTGTTTTGTTCCCATTTGTATCTTCTAAGACAAAACACAAAAACAAATTTCTATTCTTTCTCCCTGGCTTTCATATCTTTCCCGTTGCAGGGGCACAGGAGTATTTGTTATAGCCATTATCAGGGCTCTGTGGTTTTGACCTTTGCCCTCCTTACTGTTTGTAATGTTGGTTATCTCGGAATTTAAGCTTATCCTATTGGGGTTAGCTATTGTAAGTGTCTCTGGAAAAGAGTGTTAGCTAATGCCTGAAATGGGATGAAAATGTCATAAGTCAATTTACACTAATAAAATGATCCAGCTCATCAAAAGTTCAGCTGTAACTACATGCATCTCTCTGGTTGTTATGTAGGAATCTAGTCAAGTAGAAGGCCGATGCTTTCTGTCAGGTAAGAATGCAACCAAATGAAATAGTCTTGCCAGAGGCAATGTGCGCACACAAGTCAGTCATCTTTTAAAGCCGATTTACTGAAAGCATTGGTTCGCAAAACACTTGGCCTGAGAACGTCTCTGAAATAACAAACTCAGGTTTCATGCAAAGGATTTTCATAAACAAATAGGTTGAAAATGTATTTCTCACGAGCAGTGCACTCCTGACAGATCACACACACACACACACACTCTGTGAACTGTACTTTGAGATAAGAAAGTGAATAGCTTCAGTCTCATCTAACAAGGACAAAGAGGAAGGCGAGAGAGAGAGAGCAGCCCAGCGAAGTGTATCTTTGATCACATCCAAGATCAGATTATAGGGAATAAGGGCTCGGTGACTGGCTCTCCACACCAAAGCCTCCACTTCCACATCCATCTTTATTTTTTACATACTATTGATCCCGGAGGGGAAATTCCCCCCACCAGGGTGAAACAGGGTCAGCAGCAGAACATTTCCCCTGCAGCTGGTAGGGATTCAACGTGTTGCTCGAGGACACTTCAACAGAAACCAGTTAGATGATTAGATGATCTCTCTAACCACTAGTCAGCCCTGCTGGAGTGTTATTATTATGTTGTGACCGTAATGGGAAGGATCATTCATACACACCTAATCCTGATGACAGTGTACTTTTTTCTTCTTCTTCTTTTGTCTCTCTCTTGCCTCTCTGAGAAATAACATGCATTTTTGCTCATGCAGGACAAGCTGGCAACTGATACCCATGACTCCATATTGGCAGTGGTAAACACAGAAGAAATTGCTTTTTTGAAATAGCTATCCACAGTTTTATGGGTAAATAAACTCACTCTGTCCACACCAAAGTCTCAACCTTCAGCCTCCTACAGAGAGCATGTCATGCTGCCTAGATGCAGATATTGACTGAATGCTGAATGTAGATTTGTAGAGTGATATGTATTTTCTACTATTTGCCCTTGTTTAGTCTCTTTGTGAGGTCCTGTACCATGCACTGTGTGTATATATATATATATATGTATGTGTATATATTGTACTTGCCGAATGAAGTGTTTTTGAATCTGATACAGAGGTATGGGACTGAGCAGAGATTAGGGCTCGACTGATATGGGTTTGTGAGGGCCGATACCGATATTTTTAGACTGAATATTTTGTGTATTCAATATCTTGAAATTGTTCAATTTTCATGCCAATTTTTTTTTTATTCAGTGTAAAAGTATTCAGTGATTCCCCCAGAGTTGTATTCTTAGCAGGGTGGAAAATCCTCTGAAACAGCATCTAGACCATCATGGGACAGTAAAACTCTCAGTTGAAACCCAGACTAATGAAATTCTTCTAGGCAGGGTGAACCATCCGCACCTAGTCAATATTAGGGGGAACTCTGGGATACATTAGGCCTTTAAATGAAGAATTAATTTACAAAAAACATGGAATCATCAAATTAATAAATATAAGATTCCATTGCAGGTTTTACAGTCTGTTTCAATGTAGCTGTGGTCAGGGAGGAACGTCCATCATATCGCTTAACGTCTAACCAGGCAGAGACATCTAAAGCAGTGAAACTAGATTAAAGGGACGAGCGCACATACTAAAAAAGGGGTGAGGCATCTCCACGGGCTGGCATCTCAAACATCTGCTCCGGGAGATATATGGGGCAATCGAACAGTTGTGGGCCGAATATGTCACATTCTATATTTAGACATCTTGTGACGAGAGAGGCAGGGCATGTGGCGCGCACAGTAGACTCTGAATGGCCGCTCATACGATTCAGGAGATTAGCTGCCAACCTATCACATGAGGGGAAAAACACTTTTATCTTTTTAAATGTTTATGTAACCATGTAGTCCCACTGAGATTCAAAATGGCTTTTTTCTTGGCTTAGCCAAGAAGGTGACATCATGACAAACTTAAAAGTGGAAGACAATCAAACCTACAACCTACAAGATTACATATACGGTTAAGTGTAAACCAAACACAGACAGCTCCTTACTGAGTCAGTTGTTGGTTATGACAAATAATCTTTCTAATCTGCAGTAAGTCTGAACGAGCCCTTGTAGCATGGTGACTGTAACAGTTAAGGAATCTACTTGTCAGCATTTTATGTGAGGTTCGCTTTTCTGAAATGTCTGCAGTTGGCAGACAAGGCCTTCATCTCAAACCAAAATTACAGATCACAGGAGTTAAGTGAACCTCTTCAAACTTCATTTCTCTCAACAGTCATGTTTTCAGTCATAAATTCACATGTAACATGTCTGTTGTTGTATGAATAGGGTTAGGGTTAGTCTATGTATAAATGGAGACCCAATAGAGAGAAAGTAAAGAAATGTCCAACCGTTCACCAGTCATCTCTGATGGAAAATCACACACAAATGGGGATCCAGGCAAAAGAAGAAGAGTATCAACCAGGCAGATGGTTTGTTAAACTGACAGCATACTCCTCTATTAACACTAATACAACACATGCAGTCAAGAGCACAGGCCCAAGGTGTAAACAGCCTGAAGAGAGCGGCACCAAACATTCCTGACCTCCAGACTCTGTCTGGGGTCAAAACGTCATGTTGAACCTGGCCGGGCCTCAGTCATGAGCTATAGTAAGGGCTTTAGTCACACAGAAACTATTTCTTTTAGAGTGCACTTCAGCTGCCGTATTCTACACAGTATACTTAGGAATGTGTTTCTTCACATAGATAGACCTCTGAGACACATACAGTATATGAATGTGTTTCACCAGAGGGGTGAGCGCACAGGGGCAACCAGGAGCGACGCCCTCGGGGCAGTTGGGGGTTCAGTGTCTTGCTCAAGGACACTTTGACAGGGATGTATAGGCTTATTCCAAACAGACCACTGCTGTTGCTTCCGTCAACATAAAAAGCATCACTTTGGAATGAACTGGGTATCAGTTGAATCACTATTGTATGGTATCAATCGGCGATGGTGAGTAGCAAAACGAACATTTATTTATATGAAAAAGTTGCAGGTTATTACTTTAAGGTATACAGTCCTGTGACTGCAGTTGACTCCTTGTCCTACAGAGGTTTTCGTTTGTACCCACTAACCTGCAAGACAGAAGCTAAAGCAATAAAGTGAATCCTCCTGTGCTAGTCTTCATGACAGAGGTGCTATTTTGGCAAAGCACTGCATAACGGCAAGGCCATGCACATAAAGTGAGCATTTGGGAGCCTTGGCCTTGGCCAGACAGCAGCTCTCTTTAGAACAGTAAAGGCCATAAATCAAAACTTGCCAGGCGGTATTAGTGTCTTGGAAATTTGCCTTGTGACGATAACTAGACTGCTTTTAAAGGAAATGTCATTGAAGCAAGGATATGATGGTTTAATAATGTTATGTGGCGGAGATACAATGGAACTTGTAACGGAAGAGATTTCTGCTGAACAATAACATCATAAAGAATATAAAGATAATATAAAGCCACTCTTTCACCGCTCAGACTGATTTGAAAGACGTGTATTGAGTCTAGTCTGAGAGGGAGAAATAAAAAAAGTCATTTATTCTGAGGGCACTGTGGCTTTGACCCCTACAGTACATGGCTCCTGGATTTAAGCTTACTCTACTGTCGTGCTCACTGTAAGTCGCCCTAGATAAGAGCTAATTATAAGTCCATTGTGAGGAACTTTTTAGTCTAAGGCCTTAATCCATATCTGTGAAATTGGCCAAATCGTATTCAGATTCATCATGAATCACAGTGTTTCTGTGAAATTAGGGAAAGTATAGTGGAACAATTATAGTCTTTGGTTATATTATGTGGTGAAACTCGTTTGGCCTTTTCCAGTACGGCAATGGTAATTTTTCAGCCCTAATGGGAAGGTCACACACACGAACCTGGTTCTGACAACAGTTCACTCCTCAAAAGAAATTTGCCTCCCAGGGCAATGTTTTTGAAACATGCTGGAATACATTTCCACCAGCTTGTTTGGCTTCCTATGTAACGGACATCCATCCACTTCAGTCGAGCCAGTATGCCCTCTTTAGAAGAGGCTTCACCTCCTCCGCCTGTATGAGGAAGGAAGGGGGAAGAATGTGGCACCGCTGCGGATGAGGCAGCACTCCAAACAAAATCTTCCATGGTGAATGTTACCTATTCCTGCAGGAATCCAAACAGGAACAGCCTGGTCTGGCCTGGGCTGAGTGGGCACACAAAGCGGGCCGAGAGGAAATGACTTGACTGGCCTCGGGGTGCGGTAGGGTGGGGTGGGTCTCTGGCCTGGTCTCTGGCCTCAGTGGTGACACAGGCCAAGAAAACATGACCAGAAGGATTCTTAGTTCTTCCTGTGTTTCAGAAGCTGCTGTTTTGGCTCATGGAAACCTATGTTCAGAGGTGAAAATAACTGCAATAACTGCAGTTTTTATGTCATGTTTTCATCTCTTCGTAGATCATGTTTGCATATCTGTTTGCAGTCTATTGCTTTCAGTTGTTAGTTCGTTCAAAACAGGAACATTTCAAGTAATAATCCACAACATATACATAAATGTCCATTTTGCTACTCTCTATTGCCGATTGATATAACACAATTGTGATTCAACCTATACCCAGTTCATGAAAGCTTTTACATTTGCTGTGTCGGGTAGGTCTTTCCCAGTAAAAATTATCTGGCGCACAGGAAGTGATGCGTTTTATGTTTACAGCAGCCGCAGCAGCGGTTTGTTTGGAATAAATAGAAGAAGAACTAGGTATTTGGCATGAGCAGTGATAGCCATCATGGCTGAACAGACAAAGAAAAGAGCGACACCTACAGAAACTCAAAAGAACATCCAAGACATCACAGTACTGGACACACTGTTGCAGTGCAGAAACACCACAGCAATGAGCGCTGAGCACCAAAGATGTCATCAAAATAAAATAAAAAACAGATCTCACAGATTACCACTTTAAAAGTCATCCATTTGAAGAAATATTCATTTTACATCATGTTTACCGCTGTTGATTGAGTGGTAGACTTAAAAATGACATAGTGGTTATGGAGCTTAAATTATCCTCCAACCACATGGGATTTATCAATACGTGCTGCATACCACTGCACCTCGAGACGTAAATAAGCTCAGCATTGATGCGTGATAGTGTAAGGTGATCCTCGTTACAGGAATATCCCTCTGGACTTTGCACAAACTCACAGAAGCCGTCTCAGTAGATGCATGGGTTAATTAAGGTGATGAACTTGGTGGCATCGTTGGACTCTGAAGGCTCTGAAACTCCACAGGAAATGATGCAGGGTAATTTAAACGAGCTTCTCTGCTGCTCTCTAGTGGCTGAAAGGGTGAACTGTCACACCTATCAGGGAGCAGTATGGAGGAAAGAAATAAGATGAGATAAGATGAAACTTGAATGATCCCCATGGGGGAAATTGGGCCATTACAGCAAGTAGGCCTAATAAAGGGATATAACAAATATAAATA
The DNA here is from genome assembly GCA_900302605.1 of Rondeletia loricata. NCBI lineage: Eukaryota > Metazoa > Chordata > Actinopteri > Beryciformes > Rondeletiidae > Rondeletia > Rondeletia loricata. The sequence continues at coordinate 3,015 of OMLI01074359.1, read as the reverse complement.
AGTATAGAGCAAAGGGTTTTTTTTGCAAACATACTCAACTGACAGTTCTACACTAGAACACATTAGGTATAGACTGAGAAGGGTTTTTGAAGGCCGATACAATAACATTATTTTTAGACTGAAGTCGCAGATAGCCATTTATTTTGGGATGATATTCAATATCTTTATATTTGACCATTTCCATGCCAAAACAAGTATTCAGTGTTTTGCCCCAGAACTTTATTCTTGTCAGGGTGGAAAAGCCTCTGAAACAGCATTTAGACCATCATGTGACACTAAAACTCGCCATTGAAATCCATACTAATGCAATTATTTTAGGTGGGTGAGTAGCTCTTCAACACCTGTTCAATGGTGGGGACACTCTGGGATACATTTGGCCTTTTAATGAGGAATTCATTCAAGAACAATTAAATGAATAAATAAAATGAGCAAAGAAAATCCAATTTCATTACAGGTTTTCCGGACAGTTTCTATGTAGCTGTGGTCAGGGAGGAACCTCCATCATATCAGCAGTGGCCCACATGACATATCTGATATTTTAAAACCAATTTCGGCTAGCTATATCGGCAAACTCTAAATATCGATTGATGAGTCTACATATCATGAACCCTGACATGCACAGTCCTGCACAAAAAAGAACTACAAATGTTCCCAAGACTAATAATTCTTGTATACCCTCTTCTTCGTGTATTCTGTCTTGACCAGATGAATTATTCAGTCCTCCTGCTCCTTCCCTCAGTTCAGAGCGTTCCAGACTTCCTCTAAGAGCTTTGAACGGATGTTGATGTTTGGACACTCGGCTCTGTGAGTTCTTCTTGTTTGTGTCTCTTGTTCTCATTTGTATTTATGTAATCTGTTCTGTGCCCTGCAACACTTATTAACAAACCTACTTGTTAACACGACTTGATAAATAACTTTGACATTACTTTAAAAAATAGCAGGCTTATGTTTAAATATTTAATTGGGGTAAAAGAAAAATGATACTCTTAAGAAATATATCTATAATTCTACTAATGCACTTTGAATACTCTGTACTAAGTACATTACAATAGTTTATAACATCATTCATACATTTTAAGATATGGGGCCGGAGCGTGTGTGTGTGTGTGTGTGTGTGTGTGTGTGTGTGTGTGCCTCTGAGCATACACTCGGGCAGTCAACAGGAGCAGAAAGTGAATGACAGACTGCAGAGAAGGGAATGAGAGGAAAAGAAAGGCTGGTAAAATATATTGAAAGCTATACTGAATATTAATGGTTCAGCCACAGCTTTATAACCATTCTAACAAAACGTGATGAGCTTAGCGATGGATTCATATGTGCATACTGTGAATATTGTATAGACTGGACAGAGCACGTGACTGTACTTTAGCTGTTTTGCTTGGTATTAAGATCTGGCCCGTTATGTGTGAAGTCCTGCTAAACACCAAGTAGTCTACTAGATCAGATCTCTAAATGGTTAAATCCTGTAGGGGTTAACAGACCAAGGTGTATCTGTTGTGAGCACTGAGTGAATGTGCTGTATGTTATCCGCTGTTGTACTATTTTCTGTACAAGCCTTGCAAATTGCAGTTCCCTCAGGACACTAAATGGTATCGTACCTTATATTCTATCTGTGGATGAACTGTTGTTTCCCAGCGTTTACTGAAATATAAGACTGTAACAATATCTGGTTTATGTTTTTTCAGCAGCACTCCCTATCCGCACCAAATCACTTTAGTGATGGAGCATTTCTTGCACTTGTGGGATTGTTTCCATAGCAACCACCTACATGTGGGAAGTCATGTCTCAACACAACACACGCACACACTCTGTTGAGACTTTTCCAGTCAAGAAAATTCCATTCAGTGTTAATCTGTTGACCTCAAGTAAACAACAAATCACACCAATATGGCAGCAATAATTGATTTGAGCCCCCAAATCCCCCAGATACTCACAATGCAAAGCATCAAAAACAAGCCTTTAAAATGGCAGTATGCCCTGTATTTAGTGTTGTACCTAAGACATTTGGCATAGTCAGGCTGCATGGTCTCAAAGGTTTGACAACTCTGAAACCAATTGAGTCCCTTTACAAACAGACACTAAAAACACTTGACCGAAAGGCCAATAGCTGTCACCATTGCCATATAATACAAAAGTACAATTTATTTAATTTAGATAATTTTAAACATTTTGCAGATGCTTGCCTCATCTTTAAGGTTTTACATGGGCGTGCTCCTCCCCCACTGAGCCGGTTCATAATGCAGAAGGATAGTAGCAGCAGGGCAACAAGGGCAACTAGAGGGGACTGTGTTGTACAATACAGACGTAGCAAGTTTGGGCAAACAGTCTACTCAGTCGGAGCCACCCGGAATAGTCTACCTATTGAATTAAGAGAGAGCACTAATAACCTAAACTTTAAACATAAACTTAAGATATAAAGCAAACCAAACTTGTAATCATGAGTAATCATACTACCTCATCTCTGGCACTGCCTTTACATACTCTCATTGTTTTTATATATTTCTGTTACTTCTGTAATGTATTTATGTATTGTATTGTATTGTATTATATTGTATTGTATTGTATTGTAGTACTTGTTGAAGCATTGTATTGATGACATTAGTGTCATCAATTTGTTATAACCTGCCCAGGGACTACGGATGAAAATTAGCTCATCAGCTAACTCCGGCACATTTACATTGATGTGGAAACTGAAATGTTGATTAATGTGCATTGTCCCTGGTAAATAAATAAACAAATAAATAAACAAATAAATAAAAACACAAGTGTAGGCCTACAACTGCTTTAGTCTCATTGTATTAAAATCAATCTCTGCAATCCAACATCAACATATGTGGATGCTTTATTACAGTACAACGAGTGCATACAGTTTTAGCATGGGTGGCCCCAGTGGGAAACGCAGCCCAGGAAAATGGATGGCTCACATCGACAGAGTGCCTTTTCTCTCCTGTCTCTCTGTGCATGCAGTTTTCTGACATGTCTTCTCCTTTGGGAGGTGAGAAACTAGAGATAAGT
>OMLI01074357.1:5025-18426 GCA_900302605.1 Rondeletia loricata | reverse complement strand
GCGCTTCTCCTCCTCGTGCTGCCTCTCCAGGGTCTGTAACACAGACTGCATGGGGTCTGGAGCAGAGGGAGGGGGAGGAGGGAGGGAGGATGAGGGGGATTCAAACTGGCAACCTTCCGATCACAAGCCCGCTCCTCTAACCTCTAGGCCAGTGTTTCCCAACCCAGTCCTCAAGTACTATCGTGCAAGTTTTTGTTCCATCTTTACTCTTGCACACCTGATCCAATTTAGGGCTACACACTTTCATGCTAGCCCAGTTCAGGTAGATCTGTTTCTTTTGCTCAACCAATCAGCATTAAGAACTTAACTGGATCAGGTATGCAAGAGTAGAGCTGGAACAGAAACTTGCACTGGATTGGAAAACACTGCTCTAGGCTACCGCCGCCCCAATGGATCCAACATGGGTAGAAAATAAATAAATAAAGAGTAGGCGGATAACGCATGAGATGGGGAGTGTAGTTACCTTTATTGGATTGCCATCAGCTGGCACACTTAACATAAAGAAAATCAAAACTGCTGAAGAATTCATTCAGGATGCAAACACTGGCCCATTCTCATTTACACCGTGTCCTTGATCATAACATTTATCATCTTGAAAAAGCTATCTACAGTATATGCCCTAACGTTTGCTGTCCATGGCCACTTTTATTAGCATTTCCCACAGATACCCATGAAGAGGTGGAGCTAAGCGGGGAAAAACATTAGGTGGGTACACACACTGGCCCCCACTTGCAGATTCCCATCTAAATCACACATTTTATAAATATCTATTTTGTGTTTTTGTTGTTGTCTGTCATGTTGTTGGCCATGTTGACTTTTACATATCTGGCTGTCTCCACTGTCAACAGACTGTAAAATGGAGACAGCCAGATATAGAGATAGACTGGTAGCATTGCTAATGAGTTACCCGGATGGGCCATGTGTATGTATGGAAGTCATTAGTCTCTCTCTCCCTCCATCTCTCTCTCTCTCTGTCTCCGTCTCCCTCCCACCTCCAACCAACCTTTCAAACTCACTCACCGTTGTTGCCCATGCCTTTCATCATGACTTCGGTTTGGGCGAACTCGTAGCCGAAGCTGAGGTCGCTGGACACGTCGCTGGCTGCATCAATGTCCACCTCCAGCCGGTCGGTGCTCAAACAGGTCTTCATCGCAGCACCTCCCTCCTCATCCTCACCCCCCGCATGGACCATGTGCCTGGGCAGGTTGATCCTGTGTGTGTGTGTGTGGATAGGTTGTGGTTATGTGTACAAGTGTGTGTATGCGTGTGTGGGTGGGTCCATGTGAGAAAGAGTGAGTGAAAGAAAGAAGGAGAGAAAGAAATGGAGAAACACAAAAAAGAGAAAGAGAGTAAGGACATGTGTAAGGGAAGGACAAACGGGAAGGATGAACGCCAAGGAGAAGTGTTGGGAAAGCAGTTTGTGATCAACAGACCTGAAGAAGTGGTTGTTGCCCCACAGGATTCGGTCACCATGATGAAGCTGGACTGGGCTGGTGACTGCAGCACCATTCACATACGTCCTACAGGGGGAAAGCAACAGCTTTATGAAACACGAGACAACACTCAAGGTGATAAGGAAGGATATCTCTGAGAATGAACGGTACATGCTGGAAATATGGTTAATAAAATGGAAAAACAGCTTATTGTGGCCTTAAAGGGAACGCCACTTGCTCATTCATTTCTTTGCAAATTCCACTTGCTGTTTATAACCATGTGTCCCGAGTATAAACTACAGTCAGTAGTTCTTCAAATTTTCAGGATATTTCAGAAATTCCATGACCACTGGGGAACCCTGCTGAGTTCTCAGTGCTGATGGGAACATGCAACAGCGTGTCATACCCATTGAAAATAATGAGAAAATGAAGTCAGTGCTGTTAACAGAGCTTCTCTGTGATCATCAAATGAAAAGGACTTCGCCCCAGGTCATGTACATACCGTGCGTTGCGGTGAGGAGTGAGCACCACGCCGCTCTGGTCTGTGATGTCGATGACACAATGCTCGGCTTGGATGGCCATACCACACAGCTGGATGTCCTGCGAGTCGGCCGAGCCCACACGCGTATGATCCTGGACACGGGATACACACAGCACAGAGGAGAGTTAGTCACTAAGAGGGTGGACATTGTGGGTGTGTGTGTTGGCTGAGCCTACATGTGTGTGCTTCTGAACACTTTGGAATCAGCAACACTGGTTGACTGGTTTGTAAATGGTGGACCTGGACATGGAGTCGTCCATTTCTGACATTCAAAGTGGATTTTAACAGTGAAATCAAACTTTTGAGTGTCTGATTTCCATCAGATTTTCACATATTTGTTTTGTATACACTCCAGAAGGAAGCCATAATTTCTTGTTGGCATTGAAATTATGTAAATGCGATGTGTGTGTGTTTGTGTCTGCATAAATTGACGTTGTAGACCATTGGCTCTTTGGTACAGCAAGGTCCGTGTATGTTTGTGTATGTCTGTCTGCATCTGCATGTACACACACACATACACGTCAATCTGCCTCTGCATGTGCATGTATGTGTATGTCCAGTACCTTCAGGTAGTAGACCAGCAGTTCGTTGAGGGCGGGGTCAGCATTGAGGTTGACCAGGAAGCACTTGTCATCCACCAGTCTGATGCCAGAGGACTGCAGGGAAATGCCTAAGCTCTCCAACTGCCTCTGACGCTCCTACAGGAAACGCATATGACATATTTAATACATTAATTGATTAATAGATTATTCAAATATTAAACTGCTCTACTGCAGAAATGGGGGACAGGCCCAGAGAGAGAAAGAGAGAGAGAGAAGTCTGGTAATTAAGATTTTAACAGATAATCTATATTGTACAATTAAAATCAATTCATGGCATTTGCTTTTCTTTGTTTTCCTTACTTTCCAACTCTGGCTCAACTAAATATCACTGAATGTAAAGAGACTGTCAATAAAACTATCTAGTTTTATAGTTGCTTTTTAAGAGTATGAAACTATTCAAAATAATCTGCACAACAATGGAAAAATTAAGACTTCTACTTACTGTATTTAGACATTTTAATGTCTTCAATTTAGATGATTTAAGGTAAGAATTTATCAGACTTTTAAAAGGAGGAATGAAAAGGATCGACTGCGCAATCAATCACTGTTTCAGTTTTTGGTATAAATGTGTCCGTTGTCTGAGTGTGGGAAATCTGCAAAAAAAGTGAACGATCTCCATTCAAGTATGAGATTAACTTTATTGATCCCTACGGGGGAAATTGGCTAAGTGTGCATGTATGTGTATGTGTATGTGTGTGTGTGTGTGTTACCTGTGCAACAGCCTCGGTCTTCCTGAGTTTCTGCTCCCAGGTGACTGTCATTTCCTGGATCAGTTTCTCAGACTCCTCCAGCCGCTCCTTCAGTTCTGGGGCCTTCATAGACTGAGACAGACAGAAGCTGTTACTTCACCTCCTGTATTAATGAATTACTCACAACCAAATGGACCAATCAGAGTTGAATTCAGTGTAATAACCCGTGGAAAGACGCTATATGACAAAGTTTTAATATCTCTCCATTTCACTTGCACAAACTAAAGCAAAACTGAACCTCTGCCTCGGTGAGCTGGTCCCGCAGTTTCTCCACTTCCTCTCGGAGCTCTCTGATGATCCTGGCGTTGGGGTCTTCGTTGACCACGGCGTGGTTGACGATGCTCTTGGCCCTGTCGGCGTAGCGCAGGGTGGACAGCGTCTCGTCGTAGTTGTCTGCCGCTGGGCTGACGGTGGCAATCATGGCTGTACGGCTGTTCCCCCCCAGGCTGTCCTGGAGGTACAGGAAAGGTTTAACCTCAGTGACAATACCCAACCTCTGAACCCAGACAAAAGTAATGGAATAACATCATAGACTGCATTGAGCAAAACAAAGAAACTGTACAGGTTTGGGTTAGAAAAATATTTTCTGGAACTGAATTCAAGACCAATTTAAACCCCAAAATAAAGACACAAAGCTGGCAAAATGACCCCCCCCCCTCTCTTTTTGTTTGAGTCATGTTTATAGTGGTATTGTGTTGTGTCTTGTTATGTTGTGTTGATTTATTTTTCTTTTGTCCTGTGGGGAAATAAATAAATACATTGGATATTTGGATTCCAATAGGTTTATCAGTGTTTTTAATTGCATTATGAAAATAAATAGAGGATGGGCCTAAGTAGTTAAAATAAGTCTGTCTGTACGTGACAAAGTGTGTGGCAAACCTTTTTCTAGGTTTACTTGTGTGTTTACACTAAGCTGTCCCATTGTCAGTGAGCAATTCTGCCTGTTCAGTGACAAGTGAACGCCGCTGTGACATATATGTGGTTTATGGATGTTAGTGAGAGACAGAGCACATTATCTGCAACTAAGTGAGAAAGTGTTTGGCAGAGTGAGGTTAACAGTAACCCAGTTACCATCTGCACCAAACACAAAAGAGCAGACTGATGGTATTCAGTGGGGTGGATGTTTGTTATATAATAATATGGTTTTGCATGGACCTTAATTCTGATGGTTTAATATGACATTTTAAAAGCCAAAAAGAGTCTTTAAATTTACACAGAACGTACTAATAGTGACATACATTTTGTGAACCATGTTTTATAATGTATTATACAGAATTGATAGAGAATGCTGTTTTAAGATAGTAATATATTAATGGTAAAACATGTTTTTTTACAAATACAACCTCTAATAATTACACATTTTAATACTTTTTAAGGCCTTACATTTTGATCATTCATTTTAAGACTTTTTAAAGACCCACGGATACCTTATAGATAAAGTTCAACACAATCCTTCAATCAGTCCCAATCAGTATCACTGTGGTGATTGGTGCAGCAACAGCACCAAAAAAGTGACGAAGGTGTGTCCTCCCTCCCATATTTGGTTGAGATGCCGATCATTCTCTAGTCATTTGGATTTGTTAAAAAGGAATACCAGTCAATTTAAAATATATAATTTCCGTTATTCCTGTGGTCTAGGACAATCCAATCAATACCTGAAGACAAACGACTCTCACAAAGCCAAAAACCAGAGAACCAAGACTTGAACCTATGGTGTCAACAAAATATAAAACTTAGAACTCCTCCATAGAGAATGAATTGGGAAACACGGTAAAGGTCATGTGGAGAGCATATAGGGGAATTTCCTGGAATCAAAGGGTAGATTTTCTGGTTCAAACCCTTTAACAACTTGTCAATACAGATAATGCAGGGAAGCTAATTGTCAGCTTGCCAGGGAGCAACCAATCACTGGTAGAAACAAGCTGAAGGCAACATTCAGGAGGATCCCAATAGTACAGTCAACCACAAGCACCTACAGGTAAGAAACACTTTTCAAAATGTGGTGAAATGTTTTCTGTGGGGTCAACAAAATCATTCTCCTATCCATTATCTGTCGTGGAAACTGGATTAACAAGGTCTGTTGTTTTTTCGTCTGTACCTTGAGTAGCCACGTGAGCACAGAGTCTCTGTAGGGAACAAACTTGCTCTTGTTCTTCCCGGCTCCCTGGTCAGCCAAGGCCGAGATAACTAAACCCAGAGTGCTCAGAGACCTGGAGGGAGGGACAGAGGGAAGGACAGGGGGGAATAAAGAGGTAGAGAGAGAGAAGGGGAAGGAGGAAGGTATGAAGGGGAGAGAATGTAACAGAGAGAAGAATGAAAAGGGCAGAAAAAAAAGACCACAAGTCCATCAAGTCAGTCTCAGCTTGAAATGGTTTATTGCATTAAAGTCAGGCAACATGACGGAGCACCAAAACTATCTGAAATCAACTACATGTGCTCTTTCTGTTGTGGCGCTAACTGCGTTTGTGGGAAATATCTGACCACACTGTCTAAAAACAGTTAAGATCAAGGATTATTTTAAGATCAAGGGTCAAGACAGTTATCCATCTGTGACTTCTTGCATATCATTGACAATGTTGAGATACATGTAAACTTTTTAACACGTTTTCCAATAAATGAAACCAAACATAAAGGTTCCAAGGGCTTCCAGATACAATAAGTGACTGCAGACAGGAAACAAACACAATTCAAGCCAGTAATCACTTTTTACTAATACTGCTGAGCTGAGCAACAACATTTAGTTCCAGGAATTAAAACTGGATTTCTGAGGGTTTAACAATATTTCAGAGTCTTCATTGTTGTGACTTTTTTTCTTCTCTTTTAATTCACAGCTTTGGATGTGACTTACTTATTGATGTTGCTGCCTTCCTTGAGCCTTTCCCCTGCCGCTCCGGTCTTAGCTGCCCGCTCACTGCCAGCCAGATCCACCAGACTCAGCTTGCTCACCTTCTCTCCACTTGTCTGAACGGTACACACAGCAACACCCAAATATATATATACAAATATATACATCATACAAAATATATATATTTTTTAAATCCCTCCATCTTTTTCCAGTTCTTAGCATCATATTTCTGTCCTTTGTGCATCTTTATTAAAAGGTCAATTGCAATTGTGGTGATTCATGGATGACAAATTATTCTAATCTTTGCATTCATTGTATGTTACTGTGGAAGTGTCGACTAAATGAACTTAACTTTCCAGGGTATCTGCAGGTTTCAGAAAGCCAAATGTACAATTTTAAACCTTTTAAATGCTACCTGGAATTGAATAAAACATAAATAAATAAAAGAAACAAAGCTGGCAAAAGCAGCCGATTTCCAATTGAACATAGCTAATTAAAGATCTGAAACTATAAGGCAGGATAAGAAAAGAAAAAAAGCACAACATAATTGTTAAAAGAAATGATTTTTAATAACTGCAGATACCCTGCTTTCAGAGATAGGCTGGTGATGATGATGATGTGTGTGTGTGTGTGTGTGTGTGTGTATCTTACCCCAGACTGCATGTCCATGAGTGTGTGTGTGAGGATGATGTTGAACACACCGTGGGATCTGCTGCTCTCTTCGTTCATGTTCGTGGCTGCCACTGTACGAGACTTATTTCCCTCCGACATCAGAGACTCGACGTCCTGTTGTGGACAGAGACGGCATGACGTCAGTCAGAGTGAACGAGCAAATGAATGAATGAGGGAAGTTTATTCCCTTGTCTTGTCTGTATTATCCATCCATTACGAAATACCTTATTTTTCCTTAGCAACCCAATAAAGTGAAAGTGAAAGTGAAGGGATGAAAAGAGCAGTCATAAGAGCTAGCTGAAATAGCATTTTCTAATTATTATTAGCATTTGTTTTGAACTACATGGTGTACCAGATGGGTGGGGTTTACTGTGTCAGGTAATTCAGATAGCGCTGGAGAAGCATATTAAAATAAGTTTCTGTGATTTTCTTTCTGACACATGGGACATAATTAGACTAAAGCAAACCATATAGAGCATTATAAAAACTATTTGACACAGGTCTGTCCTGGTAAGTACTTGCGTTTTCTATGAGAGTTTCATAGATCTAGTAGCATTTCATCTCTCTTATAAGACATTTTCCAAGAAAACAGTGCAGTACCTTATAGTTTGCCACGGCTAGGCGGGACAGGCCGTCGACATAAGGCCCCAACACTTTGTGCTCTCTCACTCTCAGGGTTTGTCGACTTCTACAGAGAGAAGGGGAAAGGTTATCCATCCCATTTCTCTCAGTTCAACTCAGGAAGGACAACAACTCAAGACATACAGCAAGTCTTTAGATTGACAGTTACAGTCATTTAAAATGAAACATAAAAAGGTATGATGCACAGCTCTGTGCCACAGACAGCAGTATGTTGATATATATCAACTGTATGGGGGATTGTCACAGTGATGTAAATGTAACTCCCCTTGCATCTAGTTCCTTTGAAAAAAGTGACACCTACTCTTACAATATGACTGATAGTATAACATTCTAACAAATAAAGGTACTTTTTAAAGGCATAGTAAGTAACTTGGTTGACAAAATAACACTTTTTACAGACTGGATCCCGAATGATGAACTGCATCCAGCCAGCAGCAACAAAGGAGACCCAAAGCAGAGACCAGACACTTTAACACAGTGAGTCATCTACATATTTCATTTTCCTGACCCTGCGCGTACCATAAACTACCAGTTCCTCACCCTTTGGGATCGAGCAGGTCTCGGACTTTCTCGTTGTAGATCTCCATGTAGGAAACCTCCACGGTGAAGCTCTCCCCCTCCCTGGCCTCCTGCAGGATCCTGTTGAACAGCGTGCTGCAGAGCCGAGGGATCAGGCCAGGCTGCTCCACCGATCCCATCATGGTGTACGACTTCCCAGAGCCTGAGGAAACACAGTTACAGTATATGAGGCCCAAATTCAGTCAAGAAACACACCAATCAATGTTAACAAAATAATTTTAGTATGTTGTATGTTTACTGAGGACATGCTGACCTAAAGAAATGAAAAATAAACCCTCTTCACAAGGTTATAAGACAGTTACTATAGGATGGTATGATGCCTAAGGACAGAATCTGAATTAGTTTTATTAGCCAAGTAAGTCTGCACATAAAAAAAAAAGAAAAAAGCTGTATGCATGAGTTAGAATGATATAAACAGACTGTAAATAGATGCACCACAACACTTCTCAAGGCTACATGCCTAGTCAATAAGGATAAATTAACACTCAAAAATAACATGAATAAATAAAGTGTCTGGGAGGCAGCGATGCAGATGGGTTAGCAGGAAGACAATCAAATATTTAGTCAATGTAAAAACAATACAAAATACCATATTGCTTGTGGACACAGAGATATAGAAATAAAAACCGCAGTGGTTCACAGGCCTGTATGTCTATCCAACAAGGAAAAATAAACATTCAAAACATTTCAAGAGAAAAAGGGCAGACAGCCAGATCATTTGCATTTCAGCAGACACTTTTTCCTTTTTTTAAACCTACAGACACAGGCAAAGACCAATTAAAGTAAAAATAAAATAAAAATAAATAAAAAATTACTTGAGGTCAATTATTACTTCACACCAAGCATGTTTGGAGTGGATTATTCCAACTCTGGAGTGTTTACCCCTTTAGTTCAGTTCATTTGGCCAGAACTAACCTGGGTGGCACCAAATAACCACACCGAGACGCCTGAAAATGCAAGTGAACTGCGGTGCGGTTTGTTAGGAGTGAAAACGTCATTCGAACAAACTACAATAAACGAGCCCAAAACCGCAAGGCTTTATGGGTATAATGAGACGGATGTTGATATCAGATAGGCAGCTGGTCCTCATGCTTGGAAAGCCTAGTACAACAAAATGAACTGAGGGCAAACCGCAGTCACAGGAACTGGAATCAGATTTTTTTTTACTCCTCCGCTGCCAAAATCTCTAACCTGGCAGGATGACAGGTCACCAAAACTCTGTCCAATAAACAAGCTACTTGTGAGTCCATGTTACTTTGATTTGCTTGTAATTGGGCAGTGTGAACCTCAACGAACCAAATACAAAAATGCGACAAAGTAAACTTTTCCACTATGGTTCGGACCAAAGAAAACAAACTCTAGGTGTGATCGCATCCTTACTGAGCTCAATACTCTTTGTGCTATGGAGTACGACCATAAGACGGTATTACTGTAATAGGACTTCTATTAATGTTTGGAGGTTTAAAGGTTACCTGTCTGTCCGTAAGCAAAAATACAGGCGTTGTAGCCCATGAAGGCGTTGTCCAGCAGACTCTCCCCAAGGCACTGGAACACGACATCCTGACCTGCCCAAACACCACAACACACACATCTTAACATTCGAGAGGTCAGACTGCCAGAGCCAGGCTGTTGCTGACATGGATACGGTTAAGAATCTAGTTTTGTTTCGTTTACTGGCACAATAAAGATATACTATACATTCACAATAACAGTATATGAACAAAGCAGTGTGTAGGAGAGGTTATGGCTTGTGAAGAAAACCTCCACTAAAGGGAAAGAGAGAAAGGAAGGAAATCAGAAACACATAAAGACTTTCCTGAGGTTATAAAGCCTTTATTCTCTCTACACCGTCTTCTTTCATAGACATGATTTCCTGGTCTCTGCCTCTCTTTAAAAGACTACTTTCACAGCCCAGAAAACACTTGGTGGGCGTTTTGTCTGACAGTGGCCTGGTAAATTATTGTTCCCCCTCACATTGTGGGAAACCCGCTGGCAGTGTTAGTGCTCCATCCATTTAAGCTATACAGGACTACAGAACTAATCTAGTTAAACAATGGGTAAGTGTACAATATGTTCTCCTAACGGGGGGTTTGATGTTCCCCTTCATCCCCCCCCCTCCTCAAATAGTCCCTTTCTTCAACTCCATGAATAGTTCAGATTACCAGAAAACATATAGGCCAAGTGATACGTTTAATAAATAACTCACCAGGCAGCAAAGATACGTATGAGCTAAAACAGAACGCACCAGATCAAGCAGAGTGGAAAACATAATGACACTGTGAAAATGTACAAACCCGCAAACTTGTCTTTTTGAGATTCATCCAAGGACCAAAAGCAGTGGTCGTAGGCAAAGACCTGAGGGGAATACAACAGAGTTTGTGTTAACATAAAACAACAAATGGCTGAATACTTACAACAATGAGCATTCAATCACCATATACTGTAGAATGAAAACATTATATAATTAGAAGAAAACTTTGTACAGAGAAGAAATACACTTGACTTAACTTAAAACATAAATTCAACATAATGTTCAAATTAATACTCACCTTCGGTTGATTCCTGGAGACAGCAAATGGAAGAGATGAAAATATCAGTTAACAGCAGTCGTTTTTACAAATACGGGCATGTTATTGATCATTCACTTGTGACTCTATCATAGGCATGTGAACTTATCTAAAGTACACACCAGAGGAAATATCAGCAACTACTTTTCCATAACAGGGGAACTGGCCATGGGACTTGGCCAAGGCAAGGGCATGTCAAAATATGTATCACACGACAACACTGAAGCAACATTCATTCATTTGATACTCTGGTCCAGCTGAAAAGCACATTTCTGTAGGAAGATTCAAGATATTTTGTGGGGAAAGAGTGACAAAGGTCATGATGAAGTCTTGCTATAGCATTTTCTGTGTGTTTTCACACCCTGGAGTCCGCCTAAGCAGTTGGGGGCTAAGTGCCTTGCTCAAGAGCACCTCTACAGTAATTGTTGAGGGAAGGGGGAGCGTTACTCACTTTCCCCACCCATATTTTCCCAGCTGGTCTGGGGATTTGCACCAGCGACCATGTGGTGACAAGCCTGCTTCTCTAACCTCTAGGCTGCCACTAGTGGACACCAGACTAGTGAGCGCACTGAAGATCCAGCTCATGGAGCTGAAATACTGGACTGTCACAAGGTTTTGTTTATATTACATATTTACTTTGTGAGAAATTTAAAGAGTGAGTAAACTCACTGTTTTCAGCCAGTCTCCGCCTAGTATACAGTTTTGAAAGATGAAAAAAATTGGGGTGGGGAGCAAATAGGGGTGTGTGTGTCTGACAATGGATCACCCATCTCTACTTCGGTAACAATTTCTGATCGTAAAGCATTTGACGTTGCCAAAGGCGAAATACCTGCCCTGACTCACTGACTGAGGTGCGGCCAGAAGTGCAACACAGTTTAAGGTTTCAGCCCATACAGAGCAGTGCAACAACGATATGCTGCCCCTGGAAGCGGATACAGGACTTAATTCAAAAGATCTTGAAATTAAGTACAGGATTAAATAATGTTATTCACTATATAGAAGCAATGTAACCATGTTTACAGATAGTTGCCCTGCTAGCTGTTGTTTGGCAACGCAGAAGACACAAGAGACAATGTTAAGATTACAGGGAGGAGAAGAGTGAGTGGAGAAGTCCGGCACGACTCCAGGTCAGAGTCAGTGGAGTAAGAGGGGGGCCTTTCAAGGATACGGAGTCAAAGGTGTTTTAATCGCGGTGAAGCTTAAAAATCTGTCAAGGTGACTAATCCTCTTTGGCTCGGTGAATCAAGAGGGGAATGTGACCTTCAGCAGCACTGAGAACCTTGGAGCCTCTCGGCGTCCCAGAGACACAGGCAGAGCCGAAATCTCTGCACTCCAATTATCAACCACTATATGCTCCGATACAGCCCTATGGTATTCTCAATCACCAGTGTAACGTTCCTGCAAGAGCAAATTAAAATCTCATCACATTTAAAATGAAGGCTTAGGTTCAGCTTCATCCTATGAAGTTTGGCTTTATGTGGTCACATGATTGCTAGATTTATTTTGAAACTTAAGAGTACTATAAACATATCACATGATGCCCATAGTACCCTTCATATCTAGAACCCTTTGACTGGTGAATTAATGCACAAACCTGCTTCAGATTTGACCCAAAAAAGTGTAGTCTTTATAATGCCACATACCAACAAGTCCCAAACATCTCCCAAGCATAGACTTATCAGTTCAACTTCAGTACTATGTTGTATGAATTACATCTATCATCTGTCTGTCTATCTATCTGTAACACTACATCGAAAGTCTAAAAGAAAACTACATCAGAACTAGTCTCACTGTTTTAGTAATGAAAAGAGAACACTGCACTGAGTCAGTGGTGTTTCAGTCTGTTCTTCCCCATTTCTGACTCTCACAACATGAAATCTCTTCCCTGCAGCCTGCAGTTTAGCGTGTTGGTTAGGCAGGCTGTCTAGCAATCAAAGGGTTGCTGGTTCAGTCTACGGTCCTAACATTGGCCCCTGAGCAAGGACACCCAACCACATAACAACCTGCTCCAAGGAGAGGTGCTAATATAAAGCTAAATATTGCTTTACAAAGGACAGCTGCTTACAAATTAACCCTTGTGGTTGTATCTGTTATGGTAAAATAAATCAAACTCGTACATAAGCATCCCGTTCCCACAGAAGCCTCATTTGGAGCAGACCTTCTACCTCGTACAGTACACAAAACATACAGACTTCACTCAGGCAGAAAAAGTAATTTGGGGTAAAGATTTTGCAAATTTAGCCCTGGCCACACGCAGGGTGGGCTCTTATGAAACAAGGCCTCCCTATGTGAAACTTGGCTAGTCCATGAAAGAGCAACATTAAGCCCTGTCCTCTCCTGCGCTGGCTGGCTAGGACATTCCTGAGATAACTGACAGAGCCTCACAGCTCCAAGGAGTCACTAGAGGAGCGGGAGGAGGAGGAGGAGGAGGAGGAGGAGGAAGGTAGGTCAGAGTTTGCCCTGCAACATATACAACAACATATAGGCCTGCTATATACAGCTCTGAAAGCTCTTCAAACAGGGCTCTTATCAAATCCAAGCCCTGATAAGAATGTCTCACAAGCAGCCTGAACAGTGTGACTTGGACCATTAACAACACACCAACGCCATGTAAATTATACTACCGGTAGATCAAATGGATCCCCTGAAAGACAATATGATCAACTGCACCTTCTGGCAGCTGTAAAAGCGCAAATTTTGCAGAGCCATAGTGCAGCAATAATCCAGAGGCTGCGTACAGCACATGCAGTAGTGGGATCCATGAAACTATA
>OMLI01074347.1:0-13424 GCA_900302605.1 Rondeletia loricata | reverse complement strand
TGATAGCCTCCATGCTAACACTTTAGCATACACTATGTTGAGTGATAGCCTCCGTGCTAATAGTCAAAGTTGACCAACATCCCAATCTCCCAACAACTCTAATGGATAAATGTGTAACAAATGGCAGGAGGGGATCTCACAGATTAAGATTAAAGATGCACAATCTACCCAGGCTGTCTCAGTGTCTCTCACTATCAGACTTGCAGAGTTCCTGATAACTGGTAGCTTGTAATTGGATGGTAAGAAACAAGATATTTAACTTCTACCCTACACCTTAACCTGCACTCCTTTTTACCCTTTGTTTTCTCCTCCCTTCCCTTTTGTCTTTGTCTTGTTCTTCCATTTTTTTAAGTTTGCATGCAGTTGTGTAGTGAATGTGTTGTCTTGGGTTTTCGCAGGTAGAGTATTCACTGAGGGAGTGGTAAGGTCTGGAGTGGCTTCTGTGTTTTGAATCGGCCTGTAGGACATCAAAAATATATTAATGGGCCCTTTTCACAAACATGGCTGACATACTTCCGCTTCGTCTTTGTAGGGTAAAGATCGGTTCTCACCATTGCCAGCAATGTTAAGAAGCCAACTTTCTGTCACCTCCGACTCTGTCTGTGATCACTTATTTTGTGTTTCAACATAGCGTATAACAAAATACAGGTGTTGTCATTGACATAACTTTCTGTTTCTGTTGTCAGATGACTGCACGACTATAAAAAAGTGATTTGATTCAAGGGTCACAAAATGCTAACAGCCCAGAAATGTATGTCAATGACAACACCTGTATTTTGTTATACGCTATGTTGAAACACAAAATAAGTGATCACAGACAGTCAGAGGCGACAGAAAGTTGGCTTCTTAACATTGCTGGCAATGTGAGAACCGATCTTTACCCTACAAAGTCGAAGCGGAAGTATGTCAGCCATGTTTGTGAAAAGGGCCTATATGAGCCTGTTGGAAAATATATCAGATGTTAGTTGCTATGTTTCCATCCAACTGCCAAGCGAATTTTACACAAATTGTGGCAAAATATTAACTTCGAATTAGGTGTTTCCATCAGCTGGGTTGAAGTGAATACACTTTCTGAACATTAAAATAAATTATTTCAAAAATGGAAAGCGTCTTTGAAGAATTGATTAGTATTGGGCAAGTTGTTATTGCTCTTTGTCAGCTAATGTTGGCCATATTTCATCCTTTCATCTGAAGACGAAAACAAAGAAATGCACTAGGAAATATTCTTATGTACCAACTAATGGTCATGCAACTGTGATGGAGACTTGCACGTGTTAGAAATGACACGTATGACATTTCTGGAGGTTGTGGTGGACAGATATTTTACAGACGACATTTCAGAAAGTCCAAAGCCACGTTTCATCTGTTGCACGATGAAATTGAACCATTCATCAGGCCGACCGTCATTATTTATTCGACAAATGCGTTTCCATCACTATTGATTTATTGCATCATTTCTTTTTTTGCCAAATGTTTTCCGCTTGGAGCGTGCATAAAACATTTTAGTGATATGGAAGAAATGTTAGCAAAATTGTAATTGATAAAAAATTCTTGGATGGAAACCTAGCTAGTGATATATTTGAAATCTGAATGTATCTAATGCTCTTTGGCTCAGAAATACCATTAAATGTTGTGATCAAACGGCATGTGGCAGGGTAGAACACTCCATCACACCATCCATAGTGGACATTGAGAGAGCATCATTAGACTATCATAAGCTGCTTGTGGAGTAGAATGTGTGAGCTCTTTGAATCAAACCAATTCCTTCGCTAACATTTCCCCCTTCTTCGGTTCTTGTGTTCCAGGTGGAGAAGAGGAGGAGGCAGTGGCCGAGGAGGCCGGTGGAGAGGAGGCCGAGACTGTGGGGGAGGAGGAGGCCAGTTCAGCGGCAGAGACTGTTGTGGAGGCTGTTGCTGAGGTGGTTGCCGAGGCCGCTGAGGTCGTTGCCGAGGCGGCAGAGGGTGTCGTCGAGGCTGCACAGGAAGTGGAGGCAGTAGCGGAGGAGGTGGCCAAAGTGGCCGAAGCTGTAGAGGCCGCCGTCCAGGCTGTCGCGGAACCGGCTGCCGAGGAGCCTGAAAGCAACGGTATGACTCCTCCATCTGAGGAGGAGGCAGATGCCTCCGAGGCCTGAGGTTTCCACACATTCACCACAGCGAGCCGCACACACACACACACACACACACACACACACTCGCCTAGCTCTAAACCCCTTTACAGAGGCCCTGGCAGCAGGTTTGACCTCTTTTACCCCCCTCACAACACTAGAAACAATTTAACCAGTAACCTACAGTCACTGTCATTAGAACCACTAGAGGTTAGCTACTACTCCTCAGGTGCCAGGGTTCACCTTTCAAAGATCATTCTCTTTGTCTTCTTGAAATGTATATTTTTCTCTTGTATTTATTGGAGTGGGTGGAAAGGGCAGGACTGTGTGCATATTATGCGTTATAAGTGTGAGAAGGGAGAAGACAGTAGATTATTGTTATTTTTCCCTTTCTTCACATAAAGGATGACTTGAGATTTTTCTGGTGTGCGGAGTAAGATTACTATGTGATGTCGATGTAGCATTTGACATTTTGGGGTCTCTCTGCTGGGTATGTATAGATTATTATGTGGCCTGGAGATGTTAAAAGCACCACAGTAATCTCACCAGAAAGGCTGTCTTGTCAGAAATTCCTTTCTTTTACAGCTGGACACCACAGTGAGACATTTCCAAAGTGGCAGTGATGTCTTTATGCGGTGCTCATTTGCAGTTATGAGTAAAATAAATGTGATCACTCTGTGACTATGAACATCATTAATGTAGGTAACTGATTTATCAGTGTTAAACATGACCGAAAACCTCTTACCCCACTGATTTTGTGGTTCAGCTGACCTTACCAACCTCTCATCAGTCACCGTTAACCTGTCGCCGTATAATACCTCAGATTCCCCGAGCTGCATACACAAACAACCAAAAAGAGAGCCAGTGAACAAGCAGGAACACACCTCAAATGTTGTGATTTAGTTGGTAATGCTACTCAGGCTTTCACTTTTTGTGAGGTTTGACAAACACTGTAATTTTTTTATAAAAAGGCTCTGTCATTTTGTGCTTCTTTGTCAGATATCGCAGAGTGGGTACACACCCTTTGTAATGTTAAACCGTCTGGCATACAGTTGTGTGATATAGCTTGCAGCAAGATGAGATGGCTCTGAGATTGTGTACAAGCTCTGTAAGTGCTGCAGTGATTTTTTCATTCTTAACTGTAAAGTGAAACTGTCAGAAGAACAACTACAAAGCAACTCAAACAATGTGTGGTCATATTTTTATTTTGCTTATAACTGGATAACGAGCAGTGTGAACAGTTTACGGTAATTCATTGAGCCATACAATAAAGCTGTTATCAAACCGGAAAGATTTACTCCCGTCTTTAATTTGTCTGAATTTGGTCTGTTTACGCTAATATCTTTACATTTGTATTGGGGCTTTTGAGAGCAGACATTTCTAGCTATTCATTCCAGTTTAATGATGGTCTCAATCAATACACCACAACACTGACTGCAAGTGATGAATATGTTGCCCGTGGCTTTCTTCTACAATATTTTGTCATATTTTACAAATTAGACAAATTTACTGAGGCAGTGGCCCAGAACTAGTAAATCCTGAGTCAAAAGTATACAGAGTTCAATTCGGCATGCATTTAAGAAATGTCTTAAATTTCTAACTACTTTGATCTGGTGTGCCTATGTCTTGTGATATTTGGCAGGCAGGCCTTTTTCACATTTTTGGTGGCCTGTTTTTATGGTTGCACATGTTTTAAACATGGAATATTTTCTTATTGTTAAAAATTTATTTTCTGTAGTCTTACTATAATTGACAAGCAATACTCGCATGCTTACTCTTCACAGTTTCTTTCATGCACCTTGTATTCCTCTCATGTTTCATGTTGGAAGGGATCATTTTCACTAGGCTTTCCCGTCCTCTGCTATGCCCACTTTCTGCACCCAACTTTTTACTTTCCTGTACAGTATTGTAGTATTAGAAATGCATTGAGACTACACTCTTTCTTCATCAATAACCCTTATGCTTTGCACTGTGAAATACTTTAATGGATATGCCTACAGTATGTTGCAAATGCATTCACAGTTTCAGTCTACACAATTTTGGACAAGGAGGATAATCCTATTTTGATATGAGGTTTTGAGGTAGGCATGCAGGGGTGAATGCTGTCATGCATGATGAGGTCTTTGTACATCTGGATAACGGAAATTCTCTTTACATATAGTCGTATAGGAATTTGAAGAATACAAAGCAATGAATACAATACCCACCATAATTGACCCTTTACTGATTGGGCTAGTTGTTGTGCCTTAATTGTCTGTGTACTAGTTCTGTGGGAAGCTTTTTTCTTCTTCTCTCATTTTCATTTATGGAGACGTACTATATTGGCTTGTGACACTGTTCATGCCCCTGGTGACTAACATGGCTCTCCTGTAATGCTTGTGTTCCCCTTTGTCCTACTTCTTCAACCTCTGGGGTTTTGTCATTGCACCTGCATGTAGTCATCCTCCTCCACAAAGAGTCAAGTGGTTGGTTACCACTAAATAGAGTGGGAGTTGGTCTTTAATATGACTTGAGAGTCAGTGATATTTGGGTGGCTGGATTCTGTGTTGCAGTGCTGCTGGCAGCTGCCTCTACTCTAGAGGTGCCGAAGGTCGCTGAAGTAAACGAAGAGGTGGCACCTTCTGTTGAAGATGTCAAGGAGGTTGCACCTATGGAAGAGGCCCCGGCACCCGTAGAGGCTGCACCAGTTGAGGAGGCAGCGGCACCAGTAGAAGAGGCTCGTGCACCAGTAGAAGAGGCATCTGTACGAGTTGAGGTCACTGCATCAGCTGATGCTGCACCAGTAGAAGAGGCTCCTGCACCAGTTGAGGTCACTGCACCACTTGAAGCTGCACCAGTAGAAGGGGCTCCTGCACCAGTTGAGGAGATCCCTGCACCAGTTGAGGCTGCACCAGTTGAAGAGGTCACTGCACCACTTGAAGCTGCACCAGTAGAAGGGGCTCCTGCACCAGTTGAGGAGATCCCTGCACCAGTTGAGGCTGCACCAGTAGAAGAGGCCCCTGCACCAGTAGAAGAGGCCCCTGCACCAGTAGAAGTCATAGCTGCTGAGCCTGCACCGGTTGAAGCTGTAGCACCAGTGGTGGAAGAGGCCCCAGCAGTAGTCCAGGAGATCCCAGTTGCTAAAGATGCTCCAGCTGTGAATGTAGAAGAAGCCCTTGCTGAGGAAACTACCACAACTCCAGAACCTCCTGCAGAAATGGCCCCTGAACCAGAGTTGGTGATGGAGAAACCTGATGATGCAGCAGCTCCAACTGAAGAGCCAGTCACCACCACAGTTGTGGATGAAGTTGCAGCAACAGCCGCCCCTGTTGTAGAAGTGGCTAGCCCTGTGGCAGAAGAAGCAGCTGCAGCCCCTGTGGAGACCCAGGCAGAAGATCCCAAGAGGGAGTACATTGTTGTGGTTCTGGAGGGAGCACCCAAATCAGACAAGAGGCCCAAGGTGCTGGGAGTGGGGCCCGTGACCGGCAGGATCATCCCAGCTCCAGACGAGGATGAAGTCCCTGCCTCTGAGGTATCAGGTAACTTGGTTGTTAGACTAATCTGCACCAACAGTGAAGCGATTTAAGACTCCTTGCACAGAGGTTGATATTCAAACCTATTAAGTCATTACATATATAACAGCTCACACTTCTCCCGGCCTTAGTTGTGGAGTACACCAATATTTTGAGATA
This sequence comes from Rondeletia loricata, assembly GCA_900302605.1. Classification (NCBI taxonomy): domain Eukaryota; kingdom Metazoa; phylum Chordata; class Actinopteri; order Beryciformes; family Rondeletiidae; genus Rondeletia; species Rondeletia loricata. Next base: position 7,649 of record OMLI01074347.1, on the reverse strand, counting down.
AAGTTGACAGGGTGATTTTCTATTTTACCAAGTTACGTTTTATTTAAGTGCTGGCTAAGTGTGGGCACAAGGTTTCTTGAACTAGTGAAGCACCTCTATCAAAGACACATTTTCACTATCGGGATGCTTCAATAAAACTGAAATGGGATTTTCACCCCTGCTTGTCTTAATTGGTGTGGGATGTGAAAAATCCACTCTAACATGGATTTTTACATTCTGCCAATCAGGGAAGGCGGCGGCTGCTTAGAATGCAAATGCAGTAGTTCCAACTAAGAGGTACTGAGCCTTTGATTATTTCTACCATGGTAGAAGGACTTTGACTGTGGAAACCATGTACTTGTGATTCAAAATTTTACATTCCTACCCTTCCCAAGTTTAAATTCACTCTAGTGATTTAACAAATCTGCCAATTTGAAATGTATTAATCATCAGTAGGTATAGACACTAACATCAACTGTGCTTGTAACAGTTTTTCTGTCTTTCATCACAGTAAACGGCTCCTGAATGATGACTTTCCACCCTGCGGAAGAAGAGGATGTGCCTATCCCCAATGCTTTCCCCTCCTCCTTTTACCCCGAAACACAAAGGACTAATATGTAGTCCCAATACAAATACACACACACTGTTTTAGATAGATGCCTGCTTTATGGAACAATGATCTTATCACATGTCGGCAATGGCCCATATGGTCTATTTCTGTTACATTAACCTGTGGCACTGCACACTGACTTACAAAACTAGACTCTTTGCTCCCAGATGAGCTCGGTCAACAGCTGAGATCTTGGTTTAATCTCTCAGTGGTTTAACAAATCGTGTGAGTAACTTCTTTTTTGTGTATTTCAGCCTGTATACAGCCGTGAGCAATATTGAGCCATCCAGTCCAAGTTTACTGCCTCACCAAATTCACTCCAGTGGCATAGCTTTATACTCGTCACATGCAATGACCCTAACCACAGCCCAGCTGCTCGGTGCACCTACCGTGCACCCTCTTAAAGCAAGGGGTGTTTTGAGTCACCAGCATTCCTTACAGTATCTGATCTCAGGATTTTCCTCTTAGTAGTAAAGGCTTGCCATAGTTTTTTTTATTTCTTTTTTATAAAGGAAACACTGGCTCAACTTGTGAAAATGGGCCCCAGAAGTTACCTCACTACCTCAGTTTTCCTCCTTTAATTTTCAGTTTTTAAGATGACACTTTACTGACCTCTGCGGATGCGATCACAGTGTTACAGTTCCTAAGCCAATAACTTCAATAAGACATAGTTGCTAAGCCAATAACTTTGATAAGACTCAGTGGATTCTTGTATAAACTCAACACAATTTCTTTGTATGCACTAATTCAGAAACACTTTTAATTTGATCACTGAAATGAAATCTCTTGCAAGATTTCATAAGGCAGACATTTTAGATTTTTCTCTGTACTTTCTTTAGTTTTGAGTTTGTCGCTCCTGACTTTTCTTTGCTTGCATCTTTAGAGTCCACTATTTCCAGACAATCTAATGGACGTAGCTCATAGTCATGGTTCAGTGAGGAGTATTTTCAGTAAGGACAACTTGTTTGTTAGGTGGAATGGATAAGCAGCATAATGTTCTGTCTTCTTTTCTTCGCTTTTCTATTCTTTGAAAGAGCTCGACTTGTGGTGTCGGTCTATAAGTCTGACCTGTGTGGATGTGTAATTTAAAGGCTTGCAGCAAGTGGAACATGTTCATGATATTGGGGTGCTTTTGTGATATGAAATACTAATGTTTGGGTAGTGTTACAGTACATTTGAGGAAAGACTCCAGTGTGAAATGCTCTACAGACCCGATGCGGTTCTCCTTTCCCTCTTTCAGATTTTCTCACCTCTGCTATTGAATTACTGGCTTCGTTAGCTAGGCGTTCAGTATTTGAAAAGGGACCGAGTTCATTGAGGGAAGACGTGAACGTAAGTGTATTACTATGTATATTAGGGATGGGATCATTCTGAATATGACTTGCTGCATCTGTCCTTGTGGCTCACAGGCAGGTTTTCTAGGGCTATAGTGAAATGTGAGCAGATGCCTTTGGTTTAGCAAAGGCCAGAAACTGTTTATGACGTGTTAGTTTTTTAGTTTTTTGTGAAATAAAGAGGGATTTAAAAAATTGTCTGTGGCATTGTCTTTGTTCTTGAAAAGTGGTAAATGATTATTGGTCCACTTCATATAACATCAGAGGAATATAAAAGTCACTGCTTCTGTCTTGCTAACATTTCTATCAATGTCACAAACAAAACTTTAGAGGAAATAAAGGGCTTATTGTTATTTTAAAAAAAGCATTAACTATACATCCATTCATGATGAGGAAGTTGTCTGGGAAAATGTAATTGATCGATCTGTCCTTTAGCATGCACTTGAAATAAGTTGTGTTTACATAAGCACATGACAAACATACACAATTACTGCTGTTGTCAATATAACGGTAAAGAACATTGTGTCACTGCACTAATGAAAATGTCATAAGAATTTGACAAAAATCACAGAAAATAAGTATTAAAACGCTCATTGGAATAGTAGTCAGGGGCATACTGTGTTTCAACATTAGGTTACTTTTCTTATTTGCAATCACATTTCTGTTTATATACAATGTAATTTCTGTGAATGTTGAATTTGCCCAACATAACAATGGAGTTATTGTTTGGACTCATCCAAAAGAGAGGTTATTAATAAATGTTTTGCTTAAAGATTATCCCAGTCTACTTCTATGTTCAAAATAGAATGCATGAGAAAATATCAGTGCAAGCGGGTCTATCTGTTGGTATGGCAAAACACATACATATCGCTTATGTCTTAAAATTTAGAGATAGTATTGGAGGGATATATATTGTGTAAGATCCTTCCATGTACTTTCCATGTCATTTGGAGTGCAGTAGGCCTACTTGTATGGAAGCATCCAAGATTTCTTCCAGTTGAATTCAAAGATCAGGGCATTACAATGAAATGTTCCTCTAGGTGTCACTCTGTTTTTCTTTAGTAGGTTACCTTTACTATATTTATTATCACATTTCTTTTCAAGTAGAAAGATTCCATCTGAGCTGATACAGGGTTTCCTTATGAAACGTTTTGGGGTAGTTTAGAACCCAATTAGTTACTGGTTAAATAAATAATAATAAATTGTATACCTCCGAGTTATTTGGATAAATTAGTTGGAATAAAATACCACATTGAGTCTAGTGTAGGCTAACTGAGTTTACACAGACTACTGAGCGATAAAATGCTGCGTTCAAGTCATATAGAAAAAACCGAGAACAATTTGACCGGTGAAAGACCTTGTCCACACATTCAGACTTATTTGAAGCCATCAAGACAATGATTGAAGTGGTCTATAGAATTTGGTTGCTCCTGGTCAGCTTTTTCAGTCTTAACACACAAGCACTTAGTGAGCTATACATCTGAGTGAATTTTACAGAAACAAACATTGTAATGTCAACAACAAACCAAAAACACAGCAAGTAGTTGAGTCCTGCCATGACATTTTAAGAGACGTGATCACAAAATCATATCATTCCATACCCTTCACTACAGGTATTTCCTTGTTGGTGACGTCAGTATTCAGTAGCTAAGTTGGAGAAATCGGGGTCCGTCGCCAAACCCCAGGTTCCCAAGTAGTACAAGCTGAAAGCTGAGATGAACGGTATTTTGTAGTAGGGAGCTTGATTTATCTACGGTATTTCCTATGCGTTGAACGCAGCATCAGACTGTGTTGTTGGGCTGAGGCTCGTCCTCATGACGTCATGACGTTTCAGTGCGTCTCTCTGACCCGCTGGATCCGCTCTGTCTGGGAAGAGGCGGCGCGCCGGAAAGCGACGGGACAGAAACAAGAAGCGATCAAAACAAAACTTGTGGATCTACACTTGTATTCAGTTTTTATATCTCAACGCGAGACATCGACAGGTGTTTGAGAAGTAATTTTTAGGGAACGTAGCTGTTGCAAACTTGTTTGTACGAGCGAAGTAAGCGTCTCGGCCTTGTCAACTCGGCTAGCTAACGTTAGCTTCCGTTCAGTTAGGCCCAGCTAGCTAGCCGCGAAGCTTACTTTCCGCTAGCAGAAGCAAAACAAGGTAAGGGGAAGAAATGATGATATTACCAGCATGCAGGTGATCACATCTTGTGAGGTAGAAGTCTGATTGGCTAATGACTAATGAATGATGCTTAACGTTAATTGCTTAACTAGAACGTTAGCTACGCTAATTCTGTTAGCTAAGCTAGGAATATCCAAGCTGTCTGCTAACTAGTGTTCACTATGGATGCTAGGTTATTGGACTGTACTATATAGTTATCATATTGGATATGTAATGTTAATGAACATGAAGTACTTAGTTCGAGCAGTACTAAGATGTAGGTGTCAGAAGCTTTAGCTTGCTAGCTAACTGACTGAGTTGATAGTTCCGACTCCCACATACTGAACACTGACGTGCCAGCCGCTTAGAAAGTAAACATTAGCCTGTGTAGTGCGGATGGTTAGAGTTAGTGTTAGTGTCGTAAACCAGTGGTGTTTTGCTTGATGAGCAGTGCCAGTATTCCAGTCACGTTAATTAATCTAATTTGCTTAAATGCTGGCATTTAGCCCAAAGCGTGGTTTTGTTGTTTGTCGTGAGTCGAGAACGGCAAGTCAAACTGGTAAGTCATTTTTGTCAAACGTACATACCTCTTACAACATGTCTTAAGATATTTTACTAATCGTTAGGAACCACTATTCAGTTAGGTATACGTACAATAGACCAAGCAGCACTTATTTCAACTCAATTTAACTCAATTGGTTTCCCTGTTATTTCCACAATCTTCTCCCACCAAAACATACCACAGATGGCCACAGTGAGCAGTGTGAACCCATTTTATTGAAATAAAGAGCTGCTTGTTGGATAACTTGTATGCCAAATTTACCAGAAGACCCTAATGATGTGTAAAAGTCATGTTCTACCAGGTACGCGAGTTTTCCAATAAGCAAGGCCACATTAGATTGCCAGATTTTTTTAATGGAGTTTGGCATAATGCACTTTCCTTACAAGAGAGAACAACGTTATTGGGACTAAGTCATGAGAGATAGGGTACCATGGGGCTTTCACATGACACCACCACACTCACTCACTCATGTATGCAAGTGAGATTTTTTTTAAATCATCTAGCTCGGTTCTGTCAACACTGCCTCTCCTCCTTCCTCACTCAGTGTGCTTTTATTTTGGCAGGAATGAGTGATGACCTCTGTGGTGGTGTCAGACGGTGGAGGGAACGTGGTGGAGTATGTCACTGTGATGGAGGATCCCCAGCAGGTAGGCCTGTATAGCCACACAGCTGCCAGCAGGGAAGTCAACAAAACCCTGCGTTCAGACAGAATGTGGAAAAGATTTAGAGGTGGTGCAAATGCATGAAAAGTCAATGGGAGGAGGCAAACAGAGTGCAATGGATGCAACTTCGCTCTAGGCAGTGCAATTCAGGCGAAGAGGTGTTCGCTCCAGTTGAAAATGTTCAACTTGAGAGAGCACTTCCCCTGACGCAGTAAAGCGAAAGCTAATCAATTTCAAGCAGGACTCTATTCAAGCACCTGTACATTTCTACCCGACCTAGTATTTACAGTGGGAAAAATGTCCATTGGGTATTTGTGACCAGTAACACTGACCAATGACACCTGACCAAAAAGTTTATAAAAGCTAGATTCCCCAAAGAAGGCATTGGTGGAGCTACTGCCAAGTCTTTCGCTAAAGGATTAAAATGCAGCATGATAGAATAAACAAGTCCAGATGCTGTCCAGTCCCACAGCGCCTAGCATCAACTGTTGCTCTAGTTTTAAATTACTACAGTCCTGGATTAATCAGGATAACCACACAGATCCACTCTACTATACAGCTACACTCCGGTGTCTTTCAGTATCATAGTAACCTGATAGCCAAAATGTTTGTAATAAATTCCACACCTGTTATGCAAAACTGCTTTGCTAGCTGAATGTAGTTGTACTAAAATATTCACTGGCAATTTGATTTTGTTCGCGCATTGATTGGCCACTGCAGTTGCAAAGCTTACAGTCATCCGCGAGACTAATAGCAGGCGAGTGAGCATCACTCAATACAACGTGAGGGAGAGCTGTTTGGTGTTAGGGGTTAAGTATATCATAATATAGTCTGTTGTGTCAAGTGATGGCATCAAACCTGCTTGCGTGTCGGCAATATTGCTACTTATTGTTCAAGTCAAGCGATCAAACTCGTGAATAACGTCAGATTAGATTTCGCCATGTGTCGTTTCTGAACATACGGTAACTCGGTTCACTTTTTAAGTCTTGTTTGATTGCTGAGAGATTTTGGAAACCTTACTGGCTTTGGCATTACACTCTTTCAGCCTCAGCACACACTACACCAGGGTCAGAAAGTAATTAGGGCTCGAGGCAAAAGTGCCCTTGAAACAGGGTCAAAAATTCACACCCGCCAATCACCAAATGCCAGCAAAATTTGTCTTTGGCGGATAAACCTGCCACACTGGCCAGTAATTTTTTTAGATGATAGCATTTGAATGGATCAGTTATATAGAGTTTTTGGCCTTTGCCTGGTCTCAAACTTAGTCTCTGCTGACTACCGTACACTCTCTGACCATAAGCCAATCAGATCAAAGCAAAACAATGGTCTGTATCAAACAGGCTCCTGATTGGCTGCTCAAAACAGTAGCACTAAACTTCTGTTTCTCCACTGCCTGGATGGTAGCCTAAAGTTAGTATAACATAATGTTGTTCTCATGTGGCGATGCATAACAGCTGTGAGGCCACCAATAAAAATTAAGAACAAGACAAACAAGATCCATTAGTATAAGTAAGTGAGCACGTTTTAGTTTTTATTAAGCCTTAAATCTACTCATTCAGTGCCTAATTCTATACACAAACAGCATTGAAAACAAGTAGGGATCTCTATGGAAATTGTGCATAAAGTATTTGGGCCAGGAAAAATTATGAGAGCTTATCTCTGGGTGAGATAAATGGAGTACGCAGCCTGAAGCAGCAGAAAATGTGCGAACACAAACCACCGTGTCAACAACTAAAACAACCAATATGGTAAAAAACTACGGATGTCCCGATCGATTTGTGTATTACATGGCGTCGTCGTCCTTTTGTGAGTATCATTGACTTTTGAGTAGGGATGGGTATCGTTAGGATTTTATCGATACTACTACTCTTATCGATACTGCTTATCGGTTCGGTACTTTATCGATACTCTTATCGGTTCTTTTTGATTATTATGCAAGAAAAAATACAATTAATTAAGAACAGAATCGACATTGCTTTATTATTGTTTTATATAACTTTATATAAACATAAACAAATATTATTTCTTCAGCAGCAACAGCAGCAGCAATGTTTTAAATCCGTCTGAATTATAGACTTTATAATCAACAACAAATAAGATTTAAAAAAAATAAAAGTAGATAAAGTAAGTGACTGTGGCACTCAATAGTGACCTTATTGTACTTAATGGTATTCACTATAATATCCTATAGGATATTATGCTGTATAGTTAATAGTTTTGCTGTGGTATCTGTATAGTATCTTTCTTCAATTGATTATAGGATTACTATAGGATTACTATAGGGTTGCGCCACGTTTTGCAATAAAACAAGCGTACCTTTGAGCCAGTTACTCTCACCTGTTAGTTTTGAGCC
>OMLI01074319.1:0-17029 GCA_900302605.1 Rondeletia loricata | reverse complement strand
CACACACACACACACACACACACACACACACATATGTAAACACACACGTACACACACGAACGATATGAGATATGGGAATAGGAATATGAGTGTGCATGAGGAGCATTCATTCACACACCCAAACGCACACACAGGTAAAAGGTACACATGTATATATATACATGCACACACTTAACCAACAGTTGGATGGGTAGACATCGATTACAGACAGTGTTTGTTGATGACATCATCAGTTTCGAGCGATAAAGGTGCGTCAGGACTTCTTCTGTAGAGAGTGACTGGTTACTGTCCGGTTACTCACAGCACACCGGCTTACTCATTCTGTCTGTGTCACCATCAAGGGGAGGCATCTTGATCAGGGAGAGAAAATGAGATTCATAACCAAACCTCTCACAATGTCAGGAACCAGAGAACCAAGTCTGTGATATCAGACTGATCTGGAGCTGCTCCATTGACAGCGAATGGGAGACTGTCTTTGTGGATACAGAATGTTACGGTGATTTTGTTTTTTTACATCTAAACTTTTATATTATTATAGTGCAATCACTTCTACGCCCCTCCGTATAGGATATCCTTATTCCCAGAAAATAATTTCCTCTTCCATCTTTTCCTGTTTCCAGCTGTATGAGTATGGCATCACAAATTTGGCAGTGGGACAAACACTTCTTTCTTGTTTCTGGCAATAGGAGACAATAGTGGATGTTCATCAGTACAGAGCAAATTAGTCCTGGGGCACAGAAAGTATGAAATAGAATAGAATAGAATAGAATAGAATAGAATAGAATAGAATAGAATAGAAGATGTATGCATTTTTGCAGCAAAATAGAAAACTCTGTTTTCCCCCCCAAGGGTGTTACAAGACTTTTACAAGCAAACAACTCAAATAAAGAAGGTACAATCACCGTTCCATGAACATTGTCCATGGTGTGACACAGACCAAACCGTGTAAATGTATGTCATGTCAACAGTAGTGATGTTTAGCAGGCATGTTGACCATTGTTGAACCTCAGGAGCACTAAAAGCTTATGGATCAAAGCTGACGCAGAAGAGCAGCAGTCCAGTTAGATCAAAATACAGCAAAGTTCTTGAAGGGGACAATCCCCGACCTCGGTTGATACTCTTATTGATAACGCTCATTTACTTTTAGGGTGAGAAGTCCTTGTATTTGAAAGCATAGCTGTTTACATACAGTATAAGGTCTCTAGTCCAATGAGATACTTGAGGCTTTCAGGACAGAGTGGATGTGTCATGTATTCATGGCGTAACAGAAACCTGCTGTGGGGCATCCCAGGTTCAAGGCAGTGTGAGAGCCTGCAGGGCAAACAACAATGTCTAAACTTCAAGTTATTTTCCACAGTTTGCGGCCTTCACTGATAACACCAATTAAATCAATGGCAGATGAAATCGAGTGATATAACATCGTCAGGTGAAAACCTTTTATCTCCAAAATGTCAACTTTTCACAAACTAAGAAAACCAGCCTTGATTTGAGCTTGACCAACATGCATTTGTGACATTATCCAATGGGTTTTGAAAGGGTTTCATAAGCCGAAAACCCATAGAGGACCATGCAATCCTTCAACTGAAGATAAAAAATCACCAAAATTGGGAGTTACGAGGTTTTCATATGCCAGCAGCGGTAAGTTATGAGTGTATATTCCTTACAGATCACTTGCACATTTGGTGGGTCATTTTCACATTGCTTTTGCCAGTGTAGACAAGGTAAAGAAATGAACACATCTTCTCTGGACTATCAACAATGTGGATTTATGAGAGATTCCATCTCTCAAAGAAAATAAAGGTTACAGTGCACTTGTCACCTCTACATCCTTTTGTCTTTATTGTGACCATATTCCAATCCTCAGCCACTCATTGTCTATCTATTGTCTGCTAAAATGTGATGTCACTTTGCGTATGTAGCGCATGCCATTGGTATGTGGTAACTATGGGGGCATTTTTTTAACAGGTGACATAGTGTATTCGAAATCCACTTCTCTGCAACAGCTGATTACAGAACAAGCATACTTATCCTTGACATACCTAACTGTACATGCCTATCAGCTACTGTCAGACATCATGGAAACAGCCCTATCATTACATCAGTAATTGTCTGTGGGGAGTTTTGGGTGTCGGTATGCAAGAATGGTAAATGGTAAATGGACTGCATTTATATAGCGCTTTTATCAGCTATTAAGCTATCCAAAGCGCTTTACAATGTTGCCTCACATTCACCCATTCACACACGCATTCATACACCGTTGGCGGAGGCAACCATGCAAGGCGCCATCCTGCTCAACGGAAGAAGTAAAGTCAAAGATGCAAACCAAATTTTAGACAAAGCATTGTGGCCCACAACTTAAAAAGCCATTAACAAAAGCAAGCAAGTTGGTGGATTGTTTTTATTTTTGCATTTATGATCTGCCTGTTCAGTATGATTTATTGTAAACAAATCAAACTAAACAGACACTCCATGAATATAAACATAAAGGCCCCCTTTCTAAAGTCACATTCTCTTGTTAATTGCCTTTTCAATCAAGTTTTATGCAAACCGCGTCATCTCTGACTCAATCATTGGTTGTGGTTAACCAAGACAGACATGTAAGTGTAAGTGAAGAAACTGAGGAACTTTCATCACATGGTATATGACTGATATGGGGATGGGAATAGAAGTGCGCATGAGGAACACTATATCACACACACACACACACACGCACACGCACACGCACACACACACACACACACAGACACAACTCTTTCCCTTCGACACAGAGAAAACGGATGTGTGTTTGCAGGTAGCTCTCTCCTGTCAGCTCTCCTGACAGACCAGTTGAGCAGGCGTCTCTCTCTTATCTCCTGCCAGCCGGTTGGACTTGAAGTTCGTCTCGCTCACCTACCAGGTGACGCTGGAAGGGCGTGGCTGCCAGTGAGACTTGGAGTAGAGTCAGGGTATTTTTTTCCTTCCATTGTGCTGTCTAAAATAATTTGCATTTAAACAGACTGGTGCATCAACAGCAGATTAGGAAACACAGAGGGAGGGAGGGTGTTTGTCACAGTGGGCATATGAGCCGTACCTGTGGTTAAACAGGATCATCACCTAATATTTATCGCCAGAAGTTTCACTGAGGACGACGCAGGCAGGCTGCTTGACGTGATAAAGCCTTGGGTAAATATATTTCGACAACCTCCACATTGACATCAACACTGTCGTGTTAACTGACGGCGGCACCGGGCCTTCCTGTCCATCTGCCCCCGAAGAAAAACGAATTCATCACACTGGTTCCAGGCATCCCAAGCAATACAATGTCAGTGCCTTAAATTACGGGCTTGATGGATTACATAAATAGTAAAGTCTTTGAATATCTATGAATATATAACTGCCAATATGAAATTGTTGTTTCCCCCCTCTCAAAGTCCTTGTCAAACAAACAGAGCATTGAGCCATATATTCATTCAAAGCAGCCATTGTCTATTTTGGGACAAAAGATAAAATAAACATGAAGGAACACACCCAGTTCTGGTTGTGGGCCACTGGGCAGCAGTTGCATCATTTGAATAGAGAGGATGAGGGAAGTGTTTGGGTGAAAGTTCACCCAGGGATATATGAGTGTGATGTATGTGCCAGCTCGCAGCTCAAACACCCTCTGCCTCACTATGAAGACTAGAGTAGGATAACAGATGGTGCCTGCACAGTTTTTTGGAGCAGTGATGGTTTGGTTTTTAATTTTGGTCAAGGTATTGGTCACAGATTTTGCTCTTTATGAGCCATGTGTCCCACTTTTTCCACAATGAGCTGCCACAGCTACAACAACCTCCCAGAAGGAGCTTTTTAAATGCTCCTTTGTGCCAAGACCGGTTCTACAATGCCTCCCACCATGCCAGGCTATCCCAACCAGCTAGGAGGTAGTTGAGTTCTTATCTGCGTTTTTTTGTTATCTGTGCCTAATCTGAACAAGTGCTTTCGGACCGCAGGAACCTTTTCATAGTTCTAAGAACTATTGGAGGAACTGTCCTCTTTTTGTTGTGTTCGCACCGCAGGAACTAGGAACCATCGTAGTTCCCAGAACGCTGTTTTGAGGGACTTTTTTAGCTCCTACTTCAGAGCAGGTACTCTCCCAGCAAAGAGGAACCTTTGGTGACGTAGGTGTATGGTGATTGGTCGAACACGAGCCAATACACCACCGTTGACATAACGTTCCTATTGGCGGTGCGAATGCAAACAGAAAAAGCCCTTGAAGGAACTATTCCTCCCCAGGTCCCTAGTTCCATGTTCCCCAGTGCGAATATCAGCGTGTAACTGTAATATGTCAATAGGGGAATAGAAAATCTACAGACATATTTAATTGTTTTCACTGTCTTTATTCTTTTCTATGATCTTTATTTATCAACCAGATGTTGTAGCACTAAAACGGTTCTGATGTGGATATTTTATTGTCTTAAAAGTGTTAATTCTAAACATTTTCCCTATACTTTGTCTGGCAGTGGCGGCAATAGTCTTGCTGCAGCAGCCTGCACCTGCTGGATGAAAATAGAGAGGACAATGATGTACAGAATAAAAAGAGACATGTTGGTTGGGCAGAGATGATTCTGCAAACCCTCCTGCAGTTTTAGTGAGTAGGAGGGACAACTGTAATCCCCAGTGATCTCTGATGACAGCGAGAGAGAGAGAGAGAGAGAGAGAGAGAGAGAGAGAGAGAACTGACTGGTTAACTCCCTCTGACATTATCAGTGAGGAAGGGAGGGAGTTTTTGAGATTCAAATCCAACTGGTATCCAGTTACACCTGGACCAGCAGGTAGAGTGGATAAACCAATACTATGACTCTTCCTTCCCTCAGCACCTGTCAGCTAGGAGCACAATACAAGACACAATCAACAAATAGAGCATAGAGTCACTGCATGATATGACAACAGCGTTTCTTCTGTGCCAACTGACAAGCCTCTATACAGCAAAGTTGTCTGGCATTGTATTTCTATTTCTATACCCTTTATCAGTGTATGTATATATTAATGTTATAATAATCATTTTGTAGGAGCTCTCCCTATCTCAGAGTGTTGGTTACATGGATGACCAACGCTACCACCACAATGTTGCTCTGCTTATCTCACAGCCTGTGAATGTGACACGCTCAGGTCAGAGAGAGGGAACATCATCATGACTGGGCTATGAGGGGTGTGTGTGTGTGTGTGTTTGTGTGCACTGCAGGTGGTAAGGGGACAACTCCCCAGCTCTGTGGGGTTCCCAACCTTCCTTCTCCACTAAAGCCCGAGGTTCTCACACCCAAAACACCATACACAAGCCTGATTTACAGTACTTAGACCTAATAAATAGAACTAAATAAACAATATGAAACACAAATATAATGAAAACCAATGCAAGAAGAGTTCGGTCAGTATTACAGGGCATTTACTTCAAAGTAAGTCCAAAACATACACTGACCCTAATCAAGCGAACCACATTGCTAGTTAATGTGCAATTCGAACCCTTATTACAAAGGTGAGGTAATTAACAACTTTGCAGAACCAATCCTTTCCTCTGGCATGAGAAAGCCCCTCTGTCCCTGCCCTGCCAAACCCCTCCACTACCTCAGATTTATGCTCAGGGGGGCTCGCTGGTTTATGAGGCCTGCTCAGAAGCCCTGAGGTGTGGGCTGGCCACTCCCAGGTTTTCTCCTCTGGCCCTGGTTCCTGGCTGTTTCACACCTCCAGGAGGGGCCATTATCCTGTCAGAGGGCCACTCTTCACAGCAGCGTAACGCTTCGCCCCGTGAAAATCACACCCTTCTGCTTGTTTTGTTGGCCTGTGGAGCACGGGGTTCAAACAGGCCCGACTGGGAGCTACAGATGGTCGTCAGGGATTAGAATGGAGGGGAAACTATAGGCCTGGAGGGGAAACACCGGCCCAGCAGAGGGAAAAACAAGGGCTCTGAACTTTGAACTGTGCGCATCGCAGACCCAGTGATAAAACATTAAATCATATCTTCACAGATTGGTTACAACCACAGGGTAATTTGAAAGGGGATGCCTTCCTCTCTAAGCACAAATTATTACATACACCCTCCGTGTTTACCATCATCTTCACATAAAAAGGGCAGGGTGTTTCTGAAAAGACCGTACTCAAAATTTCAGGTGAGGGATCGTCCTTTGCTTCTTTACTTAGGCGCCTGTTCTCCAAAATGTCCATGCACGGTCTTGGCATTGATTGTGGGTAAAAAAACAAAAGGTATGTATCAGGCCCCGTGTTTGTATAGCTTTTTAGAACTTGAGCACTAATCTGGGACCAGTTTTACATCTTGCACCAGTTTTTATAGTGCTTGTATACTTTAAGAATAGGAGTAAACCGTACAATTTATCGAGAGACTAGTGTCAGATCAGCATTTATATTCATGCTTTATCAATAGGGATATTCCTATGCAACAGACCTCATTTTGAAACTGATCCAGCATACTTCCTATTACTCTGTCATCTCTGAGAGCAAGCCTTGTAAATCAATCGTCCCCAATAAGGTGAAAGACCTTTCAAACAAACCGCAGGTAAACCTGACTAACTGCCTCAGCTAAGAGATTAGGCTAAATATAGTTCTGAGGAAGTGCGTGTAATTGAGGAAGGCATGGATGTTATTCTCAAAAACTTTCATTGTCAGATGAACCTCTTTTCTAAAGCTTTCTGCCTTTTGAAGGTAATGGGTCAATATTCTATTAGTGCAATGTACTGCATTCATAAATAAATGTCCATAGAGTAAAAAGCAATTATGCCTATGTAAATGACTAATAATTAGAGTACCAATTGTGAGACAAACAGATAGGGTAAGGCCCTTTACATCTGAATCAATTAGGTGGTCAAACCTCCACAACTGCAGTCTTTATTAATTTCTACTTTTGCTAAATGATGACACTTTGCTATCTCTGAAAGTAATAGAAACATGAATAATCTTGATGTTATGCAAAAATTGCATGCAGGTCTTCTTGCCAATACAGGAAACTATCCCTCCTCTGTGCTGCACCCCCGGATCTTATAAAGTAAGATAAGCGGTCTCTCATGCAAACTTCAAGGCTTAGGGCTTTTTGGAAAGAAAACATTTCCTGGGGAAAAACAAAACAAAGAACTGCATAACCTCCAACTGACCTCCAAGGGCTATCCAGACCTTAACCATAACCACATCTCTTTGGACGCCATTCACAGAACATCACATAATCTTCTGTGTGTATAAAATATACAGTATTGACTGAGATACTTGTGACATCAGTTCAGATGGCCAGGAAAAGCTGAAGTTAGAGCTGATTTATAAACTAACTCTGAAAGAGGTTGCAGTGGGCTTGAGTCAATGTGGTGCTGCCCCCCACTGGGAATGGAAAGTAAAGCTCCTCAAAAAGATGACAGACATAATTTATCTCTCAATCATAGCAAATAATCAAGTTATATTCAAGAGTATTATAGCACATCAATATAATTTATCAAAAATACCAGAGGGGGGTAGTGATTAAAAAGTTCATAAATTGAGTTATTCAAGTAACCATACAACACAGCATAACACAAGTATAACATAAAGTCAGAATGACATTCATCTTCCACTTGTTAACATGGCAGCAGTTTTGAGTACTCAACACAATACATAACAATAATCTTTGTGCAGTAATACAGGCGTGTTGAGGAAAATCAAGAAAAATATACAGTGCGCTAGATCAAATTGAGATGTACCAAAATAAAAACAGCTTATCTGTTTTCTTCCACTATGCAGGGAAATACTGAAGGCATGTTGCATGACTAGAAACATTGGTACATGTATGACTTGGCTTAGCATGTCGTCAGCACTTGGAAAGAATCTCCTGACAGCTTTTGTAAACTTTCACCAAGCAGTTCAGCCTTGGCTTTGAACTCTGAAAGATGAAGAAAGGACTTTATTAGAAACAGGTTATTGTAAACATGTACGGTTAGTGTGGAAGAATTACCTGTCAGCTCTAAGAAAGGAGTAGAACAGCACAAGGTCTGAGGCGAAAGCAAATCATTCTCAGTGACAGAAACTACAGGTACAAGGTACAACATTAACGCCCTCTAACAGTAGTACATTTATCCTGACCTGAAACAATGGGACGACGCTTGACACTGCATAAGGGTCTGACGGGTCCTTCAGCAATATGCAAAGGTAATGGATGATTCGCTGCTGAAATAAAAAGATATGAAACATTAAACCATTCCCCATGTTACAAAAGCATAAACGGACACAGAAATGTAGTATGAACAATATACATACGCAGACAATTCAATGGAAAGCCCAGAAGAATAATGGCAATACATGGTAGGCAGAGCCACATATTAATTACCATGTAAATAGCTTCATTGATGACGATGTCCTTGATCTTGCTCATCTCAATGAAAGTGGTGTTCTCTCGGCCAGAGGCATAGCTGGAAGACACCTGAATACCTAAGCAGCCAATGACGAGCAAGGACTCGTGGTCTATCTTCACAAAGTGGATGTGAAGGATCATTCCAACCAGGGTGATGAGTATGGCGCTGGATAGGACAGCGGTGTTCTACAAGAGAGGGAAAAGACATTTATACGCACATGGTATTACAGATAATATGTCACACCCTGGTTAAGGCCTTGTTTAGGGTAAGATGTTTATATGCATTATTGTATCCTGCTCATGAATATTCCTGTATACATTAATAAAAAAGGATGTTCTGAATATTACAAATTAAAACTGAGAAATGTTAAATTACAGGTCACAAAAAGCAACAGTAAACGGGATAAGGTGTATACATGCCAATATTTTGTCCAATATGTCTATCAGAGGTATCTTGGTCTGGTTTAACATAATCAAAATAATATATCCGTGTTACTGTAAACATCACGATGTGAACTGCAACAACAACATGCACCAACCTAAAAGTATTGCAAATGTTAATGTCGATTAACACTCATCACTAAATGATGGACTGCTGTTGAGATGCAGGAGGCATAACACGATGACTTTCGTCACTAGATGAACATTCATACAAATAAATAAAAATAAATGAGGGTCATTTACGGCGATGGGCACACTGGATTGTGTCAGTCAGTCTGTCAATAGAAAAACAGGGTCGGAAAGGTGTGTGCTGCATGAAAGAGAGTCCACTGCAGGATAGATCAACCCTGAAAGCATCTGACTGATTGTAATGTGCCTTACCTGTGTGAAGAAGAACACCGCGTACGCTAACAGCCACACGGAGCAGGTGTACACCATCACCCTGCCAATGGACATTTTGGGGGAGCTGACGGTGAACTCCCTGCAAAAGCTTGAATGACTTTGACAGTTCAGAGATATGGCTTTGCCATTAATGTCGGTGAAAATCTCATCTTCCATAATGAACACAAGTCCGGCGTCTCAAAGACAAAGAAGAAGATGAAGAAGAAAAGTCTTTAGAGTGAACTGAAGCACAGACGATTTGAGCACTGGAGCTAGCTTACCATTTAGCTAATGTTGGTTAGCTATGAACGGGCTAGGTTAGCAGCATACGAAGTTGTGCTTGCTAACTTAACAAACAGAAAAGGCACACGATGCTAATTTATTTCGGTTAGAGCCAGAATAAGAAAAAACCCCAAAACGAAACAGCACAAAATATTGAATATTTCCAAAAGAAGTACAACAGAATTGAAGCCAAAATCTGTCCTCACATTTACAGCAGCTGGAAAGTGCAAAGCATTGTGGGCAATCGATAATATTTCCTCTCACTACATTTATTTAAATGTTACCTAGCTAATCTTAGGCACAGTGTGAATACAACAACAATGAAACACATATTTTATAGATGGTGTAAGATATTGATTTCGTGCTCGTTATTCGGTCTGTGGTTATTCCACAAAACTTTGACTGGCAAATCCTCCATTTCCCACAATGCATTGTGCGTTGTTGGTTTTTAATGACTTTTGACCTCTGGATGAAAACAAGCCGATCAGCTGACGTAAAATAGCTACAGATCTACAGGGATCTGATATAAAATAGCTGAACTAACATGATCTGTGGTAGCAGCACACGGTATGGCGTTAGATCCCGTTTGTTTTAGATTGTGGCTTATTGTTTGTTGAAGCGGCATTTTTAGATTAAAAGTAGCCGTCGTCCGCCGGACTGCCAGCCACTAGGTCAAGTTTAATGAAGGTTGTTTTGTTTTTTTAGGAGTGTGTCCCTTCGTGTATTTATAGATAATTGAAATATTATCGAGTTTCTAATCGTGTTTAGGCATAATGATGAGCATGCCGGGTTACTTTTAACTAACAAGTTGGCATCGCCAGCTGAACTGTATAATAAGACGAGATGCTGGACAGCTAACGTTAGCTAGCGAACTGTTTTGGCAACACATAAAGTAAATACATCTGGACATGTATGTTTAAATGTGCTGCCTGGACCGTCTTGCTGTACTACAGACTGAGTATCCTAATTACAGGTCAGGCACATGCTATCAAAGTGCTTAGCTGAACATTTCGTAGTAATCTTGACATTACAGCAAAGTTGGCTTTTTTGGAGCATTAGAAAAAAAACCTTCTTAAATTACAAAAGATTACAGTGATTGTGCCATAACCTAGATTCTTGCACTGCTTTACTTTT
This sequence comes from Rondeletia loricata, assembly GCA_900302605.1. Taxonomy (NCBI): domain Eukaryota; kingdom Metazoa; phylum Chordata; class Actinopteri; order Beryciformes; family Rondeletiidae; genus Rondeletia; species Rondeletia loricata. The sequence continues at coordinate 6,453 of OMLI01074319.1, read as the reverse complement.
GCAATCCTAGTCTACTTTCAGAAATACTCACAGCCACATTTGCAACTTGTTATCAGCAACAGGGTATCGTCTCGACCGGTCAGGTTTGAGATGAGCGGTCAGGGTCCATCTGTAGATAAAGGCATGAATACGGCTCTCGTGTGTCAGGAGAGCTATGCCTGCGGGGGCTCAGACGAGGCTGCGTTTGAATGTGATGAGTGCGGCAGCCTGCAGTGTGTCCGCTGTGAACTGGAGCTCCATCGCCAGGAGCGGATGAGGAACCACGACCGGGTCCGGATTGCTGCGGGTCACGTTCCTTTCTGCGACTCCTGTAAAGGAGACAGCGGCTGCCCTGTCAGCGGCGGGCGACTGAGAGCTGTGGTGCGCTGCCAGGGATGTAAGATCAACCTGTGTTTGGACTGCCAGAAGCGCACCCACAGCGGGATCAACAAGAGAAAGCACCCTCTGACCGCTTACCCTCCAGCCAAAGCTGCCCAGGAGAGTAGTGTGGCAGCTGGGGAGACAGAGGTGGAGGCCCTGAAAGCCAAGCTGGAGAAGGTGTGCAGCTTCCTTTTGGTGGACGAGAAGGAGGAGATGCAGGTAAGGTGCCTGAGGGGAAAAACTAATCTTTTGTTAGAACCTCCTGGATACGATCATTGTTTGATGATGATGAAAGTGTTCTGTGTCGGTTCCTGCTGTGCTCTCAGTTGAAGGATGAGGAGGACTTTGTGAGCAGACTGGGCTGCCGTCCAGATGAGCTCCTCAAGGTGGTCTCCATCTTCGGGAACACTGGCGAGGGCAAGTCCCACACCCTCAACCATACCTTTTTCGTTGGGAGAGAAGTGTTCAAGACTTCCCCCACCCAAGAGTCCTGCACAGTGGGCGTGTGGGCAGCTATGGACCCTGTACACCGGGTGGTAGTCATCGATACAGAGGGACTGCTGGGGGCCGGTAAGGGTCAAACAGCGGATCAGTTTCCAATATCATGCTATATTTGTTCAAAAGCATGTAATGTAGCCCAGGAGAGGTTGTTATCAGAACATTTTTATTGCTTGTTTTTTACAATTATGAATTTAGGTGAAGCAGACAGTTCAGTCGAAGCAGCAGGCATACGCATTCATTCCTCTCTGTCACTGGTCATCAGGAGCCAGCCAGGGTCAGCGAACCCGGCTGCTCCTCAAGGTCCTGGCTATCTCCGACCTGGTCATCTACCGAACCCACGCCGACCGTCTCCATGACGACCTCTTCAAGTTCCTCGGTGATGCGTCAGATGCCTACCTGAAGCACTTCACCAGGGAACTGAAGGCGACTACTGCCCGTTGCGGCCTGGACGTCCCGTTGTCCACTCTGGGCCCTGCGGTGATCATCTTCCATGAGACGGTCCACACCAAGCTACTAGGATCAGGTACATCAGACAACCAGTCGCCCTCATTTACGCTGCTACTTATGCTGTATACTTTATGCCCGCATGAATTCAGTGAGCAAGATTGGCATCAGATTGTTCAAAGATGCTCCTCATGTTCTCCGTTCTCTTTCACCCTCTGTCTGTCTCTGTATCTTCTTCGCTGTTTCTTGCTCTCTCTTTTTTCCCCCTCTCTCGTTCTCCCTCCCTAGACAAACCATCCGAGTCGGCCGAGCGTCTGCTCCAGGAGCGTTTCAGGAAGTTGGGTCTATTTCCGGAAGCGTTCAGCTCCATCCAGTACCGCGGAACTCGGACCTACAACCCTCCCACAGACTTCAGTGGTCTGCTGCGTAGCCTGGAGCAGCAGCTGGATAACAACACCACCCGTTCACCACGTACAGCCAGCGTCATCTATAAGGCTCTGCAGGTAGGGAGGTGGTGGTGGGGGGTCAATATGATGTTGTTTTGTTGACTTTGTGTGATGCTTGTGTTTGTAAGAATAAGAATGCTTATCTGAGACCCTTATACGGTCACGTGTCTTGACCTTTTGTAATGTGTCGGAGAGAGAACAGGTTTATGTGTGTGTTTGTGCGTGCGCATACATATGTATTTATGTTTACATTTTAGGCATTTAGCTGACACTCATCATTCCTCTTTCTCTCTCTCATTTCCTCTCGCTCCATCTCCTCCTCGCTCCTCCTCTCAGGCCCTGAGCGAGTGCTTCAGCGGGGAGATTCCAGATGAGCACCTGACCAGTAACTCTTTCTTCCCAGACGAGTACTTTACCTGCTCCAGCATCTGCCTCAGCTGTGGGTGCGTGTCTCTTTCATCACTGTACAACACCTGCAGTTCACTCACAAAATCACCGAATGGGCACTTTACAGCACTGGAATGGATAGAATGGGCACAGAAATGAACATTAATTTGGTGCATGAGACTGAAAAATCTGATGTGACGTTACAAAAAAGGTATCATTTCACTTAACATTCTAGCTGTAATAATACGCATTATCATAAAAATGCTATGGCAGCCATCTGAGGTTTAATGAAGGAGCTTGCTACAATACACCACTGTGTTGTGCCCATTAATTCCTCTATTGTCCACTCATCTGGCAAGTTACTGTAGTTGTTCTCAGTGGCTTAGCTGAATTAAAGCCCCAGTCCGTAGCTGAAGTAATTTCCCAACAGTCACCTTCATTTATGTTTTCACTGAATTTGATTGACTGAGCTTTTCATAACAAGGACTAAGAGTATATGACAGCTAAACATAAGTCTATATTTGTCTTGAGGCTATAAAACATTGTATTTTTACATTGGTAATGTGTGTAAATTTCCTTATGGGGATCAATAAAGTATCACATTCTAATTATTATGATTAAACAATGAAGTAACACACCTGTATTTAAAACAAATTATAATTGGTAATGGAAGTTGAAAAACGTTGAAACCCTTGAAGAATCTGTGAATATCCCTCAAATGTTTGCAACCAAATACATTCTGGCCTCTGGCTCCCACTCCCAGTTCAGGCTGTAAGAAGAGCATGAATCACCTAAAGGAAGGAATCGACCATGAAGCCAAACATCGCTGCTGCTACTCTGCACAGTACGACAACCGCATCTACACCTGCAAGGCAAGTACACACACACAGACACACACACACACACTTTGAAGAATGCATGCTTGACATGGTTCTGTGTATCTGTGCTGGACTTCTCAGGCCTGCTATGAGAGAGGGAAGGAGGTAATAGTGGTTCCCAAGACAACGGCCTCATCTGACTCGCCTTGGTTTGGCCTGGCCATCTACGCCTGGTCCGGGTGAGTGCAGCTGCCACAGAACCACCTGGAAGATGAAAGGAACTGGCCTCCTTCTTAGCACAAATTATTACATTCATCCCCTTTATTAACAATATATTATTGTTAAAAATGCGAGGGAAAACATCAGTGTACTCATCATCTTGTTAAATTTGAACAACTCGCCCACTGGCTGTTAGACTGCTCAGAACAAGAGAAAGTGCTATGACAAATGTAATGTAGTTTGCTTTTCATAGAAGCAGATAGCATGAGTTTTCTTTTGGAATGTTAACAGCTCTAAGTGGCCAAAGTTTGATAATGTAATCTGCTCCCATCATGTTGGAATTGGCATGATTTTGTCTTTGTCCAGGTATGTGATCGAGTGTCCCAACTGTGCAGTGATCTACAGAAGCAGGCAGTACTGGTATGGAAATCAGGACCCAGTGGACACAGTGGTCAGAACTGAGATCCAACACATCTGGCCAGGGGTAAGGCCACACTGGGTCAGCCTAAACGAGGTTAAAACCATTTAAAGAAACCTCCAAGCCAAGACTTCAATGGCTTTAAGGGCGAATTGGTGTATTCCTAAATTGTGTGATTCTTGTTAGTATGTTAAAATGTTGATAAATGCATATTTAGTCATCAGTGCTGAGACAGAAAAATGTCATAAAGCCATGAAGGACAGCTAGCAAGGTTATTAAGCTGTTATATAGCTGTTATTGATTCAAAATTCCTAGTATTCGGTGGTCAGTATTCAGTGGTGACAGCCAAGTAGGCTTGTTTTGACACTCCTAAAATACTGACAGGCCAACAGTAATTCAAAATTAATGTTAAGTTCAGATTTCAGTAACGATCTAAAGATACCATGTGTGCATCTGTAAGTGGATTACAAGAGTGTACTACATTTTCAGGATATTCACCAAGAGCACGTATGATCTCTGTGTATCTAGTGGGTTGACGTTATCCTCTACCCCTTATCCTACCAGTTAATTAATATAACTGTTTTCTCAATCAGATTGACCTAGTCTTTCTCAAATCAAATACCTTTCACCTGTCCAGTTTTTCATGTGTCTCTGCTGTCTCTCTCTCTCTTGCCCTCCTTTCAGTCTGATGGTTTTCTGAAAGACAACAACAATGCAGCCCAGAGGTTGCTGGATGGAGTGAACTACATTTCCCAGTCAGTGTCTGAGCTCAGCGTCAAGCCTGCTAAAGCAGTCACCTCGTGGCTAACTGACCAGATCGCTCCAGCCTACTGGAAACCCAACTCCCTTATCCTGGTATATAACTAGAACCGATTGGAAAAACAACTATTTCATCACGAGGTGGAAAATCAGTGTCCGTGGGACCAACAGTCCAGCCCCTCAAGGACCCCTGGGGGTCCCCGGACCCCACTTTGAGAACCACTGACCTAGAGCAACTAACGTGCTGTAGAGTCCTGTGTCGTTGTTCATTTCCATTGAATTCAACCTTCGACATAGAAAGACCTTGGTACATAGAGCAAAGTCTTGTAGACATGCATGTGATCTAAACATTTGTCATTCTCAAATCAATCATCCTCCATCAACAAGAAACAGTTTTATGACAGAGATTCTGCAGAGTCTGTCTGCAGTCTGCCAGTTTGCTGAACTGGGGAGACAGGCTTCAGTTGAAATTCAGATAGCTCTGACAAATGATAGCAGTGATGCAGAGTTTTAAAATACAAGTGGGGGTCTCAAGAGAAACATGCATTGGTTGCTCAAATGCAGCAGTGGTGAAGGGGAAAGAGTACAGATGGTTGAGAGAGAGAGAACATATTTCCATTAAGCAATAGGGCTTCCTAGAGGCTTTGCCCACAAGAGGCCTCTAGCGATGCCTGCACATGGGTGCCTAGATTGGTTGTTACTCAGTAATCAAGCCCTGCATATGGCTCCTACATGGACAGATTTTAAGATGTGGAATATTGACTCTATGCGGCTTTAGATTCCACAGAATGTTCCCGTGGCCATTTTGTGTTTCATCGCTGTCGAGTGAAAACCTAGCTAAGAAAAGCAGCCTCATTTTTAGCTGGACTACCATGCCTTTTTGAGTTTATCCAGCGGGGTTTGAAAGGGTTTTATAAGCCCAGGGATGGTAGAAATTTCTCAACCCTTAGAAGACCGTGTAATCCTTCAATTGAAGTGAAAACATAAAAATCACCAAGAGTTACAGGGTTTTCACATGGCGACAGCGATTTGCAACATGCACGTTTTATGTCTACAGTATGGCAGTTGGCAGTACACTCATGCCATATGTCCTCTTCATGTGTGTGTTGTAGAAATGCCATAAATGTGGGGAAGAGTTCCAGCCCAACGACACTAAGCACCACTGCCGTGCCTGTGGAGAGGGCTTCTGTGACGCCTGCTCCTCCAAGACCCGTCCGGTCCCGGAGAGGGGCTGGGGTCTGGCCCCCGTCAGAGTCTGCGATGCATGTTTCCACAACAGGGGAATCCCAACCGGTATGCAATTTAGTCCCTTCGTCAACTTTTTTATTCTAACATATTGAAGCCATTGTATTGAGACACATTTACCTGACACAATGCTTTTACATGCTTCTGTCTGTCTGTAGGTATCTGTTTCTGTGTTATTGGTCTGAATCATAAATGTGTATGGGTGCCTGACTTTATGTGTGCATGTTTCCCTGTTCTAGAGTTGTTGGATGCTGCCTTGGAGGAGGAGGAGGGAGGCACCCTGATAGCCAGGAAGGTTGGGGAGGCTGTCCAGAACACTCTAGGAGCTGTAGTCGGTGCCATCGACATCCCTCTCGGTAAGCATTGGCTTCAGTAAGATGCGACAGACAAAATAATGCAGATAGAGAGCACTTGGAACTGAAACCATTGCTCAAGCCATTACCAATAGAAGCAAGGAGAGTGTGGAGCACTGACACCAGTCCTGTCAAATGGATATTAATGTCATACAGAGCTAAAATAATTGGTTGGTGCTTTATTTAGGGGGGGTTCACATCACACTTCGTAGTAACTTAAGTGTTACTTATGGTTGCTCACACTACCTGAGGCAAGGCAGAGAGTTCTCTATAGTTCCCCATCGTTTAGAAGTCACAAATTGCTCCGTAAGTCAGACTCACTCACCGCTCAGTATCCCATTGATAACCTGTGCTGACTCGCAGGCTTGGTGAAGGATGCAGCGCGCCCGGCCTACTGGGTACCAGATCAGGACATCCACTCCTGCTGTGACTGCCAGAGGGAGTTCTCCCCACGTCTCTCCATCCACCACTGTCGCGCCTGCGGCCAGGGCGTGTGCGACGAC